>JAOVYW010002515.1:4520-49883 GCA_025775045.1 Hiodon tergisus
AATCGTGACGTAGCCGCGTAGCCTCAGCCGCGTAGATGCGTGTGCCACTGAGGCCGCAGAGGGAATGTGAATCGTGATGTAGCCGCGTAGATGCTAGTGCCACTGAGGCCGCAGAGGGAATGTGAATCGTGACGTAGCCGCGTAGCCTCAGCCGCGCTAATTAACCGGATTCAAATATTTGAAAATAAGTTCATTGTGCACTGGCCGTTCAATAAATGGGAAATGTACTTCTAGAATTATTTTTACATTATTTCAAACATGCTTCATGAAAAGGGTCTTTACACTGGACCACATTGAAAGAGAAAAAATAAATAAAAAATAAGAAAATTAAGTGTTTCTTATAAAAAGGCCCTCTGCTTTTAAATTCTTTGCTCTGCATCTGTCATTAATCAATTAATTACTTTATTTTCGTGGGGAGAAAAAGATTGGCAAAGTCAATTAGTTAATATTACCAGTAAATAATGTCTGAGGAAAGGCAAGCAATCATTAGTAAAAAATATAGTCCAATGGCTCATTAATGTTGAAGTTCAATCGATCGCATCACTCACGTTTCTTTTCCCAGTCTTATTAAGTCTTTACCCTCGTATTATTTAATGACTCCCTCATTGGCTGTGTACCCCATCTTACACAGTGGCTGGTTGCTTAGTGACTCTTCTCATGCTTATCTGCCTCTGGATAACGGTCTTTTATTGGGTTTCTGGGAATATAATGGCAAATGAAGAGGGCCCTGAAATGGGATGATAAGTTGTTCATGCCTCCACTGTGGAAGGAGACCTATGAAATTGCTGCCCTCTGAAATAAACCTCGACGCATGGGCTGTCGTGCAACCCTTTACATTGGTAACTCTAGCTTAACCACTTGCAATGAGAGCCCAGTGTTGGGAACATTATTTATGTCATGCAGCGGCAGTGATTGTCAAAAGCCACTGCTGTTTGTGAGGTGCTGTGGGCTCTTAGGATAAAGATAACAAGAGAAGTGCCTGGTATCTGTGGGAACCTAGCTCACCTGCTTTACTTTTCATGCTTTTAGTCATACTTTACATTTATTCAGAAGGAACTAACTTAAGCTTTACTATAAATACTCAATTTTTCAAATCAATAAACACATATACTATAGAATGGATGCCAACTGTTCTTTTATATAGAGTAAACATTAATATTTTATTTTACAATTTCATATAATTTTAGACACAGTTCGTTATGGGATTCTCCTGGGAGGCCCAATAAAGGCCTTATGCAAAGGCCTTAGTATATTGTAAAAGCTCTTTAGACAGGGAAAAGAAATCCTTTTTCGCCCCCGGTGAATTACAACAGGGCAAGGAATGAAAAAAGGCTGACATGGGCCCGGGCCAAGAGAAACACGAGGTTTCTTTCGGTTTCCACCTTTTAAAAGCTCTCGCCTGTTCCCTCCGGCGCAGGAAATATCACAGAGGGTTTTTCATCCGCAAAAACATTTCCGGTCACACAGCTATTCCACACGTAATTTACACTCCAATCAATCTTCTTTACACGCAAACCACATCTTTCAGTTGCAACATTTGAGCAATGAATCGTACTGACAAGGAATATCAGGGAGTTATTTTTGGGTGATGGAGTTATACTTGGGAACTTACCTACAACTTATAATAATTGACAAAAGATGATTATTCAACAAACTCAACGCAGAAATCTGTAAACTTATAGTAAACTTTAATTTCTTGATTTTTTCCGGCAGAGTTGAACCATATGCACAATCAATGCTCAATACAAAAATACATTTACAAATATGAAAGATACATCATGTCCATGTTTACAGAGAGATTTTAGTTTAAAATTGCATGACTTCTGAAGCAGAATAAGCTACTCTGAGTGAACAAACCACAGGAATGGTGTTTTATTGTAAGCTGAAAACCCCATGGCATTTTGCAATGTGAGAGTAAATTTTTTAAACATCAGATGCAAATCAACATTTAGGTTAATACGTATCAAGTGGTTCGTACAGGGCAGAAGCGATGGAGACATTAAGAAACCCCTGTCCCATTACTGCAATTTCTTTTGGTGACAGTCAGGGGATTCTGCGCGAAAACACCTTAGTGTCAATGTCACTGTCATGTGATCGAGTCATCTGAGCTTTCACCCAGAATAATTAATCAATTATTACTCAATGAATAATTCCAAAGTTGAACTATAGCTAATGGTAATAATAAAATTTAATTAAATAATTGAGAAATTATACAAATTCACACCTACAACGTACAATACAGGTCCATAATGATTATAATAATGATTTCAAATTGAAAGCAAATAAATTATCTTTTCCAGACTTTAATGATTTGTACAGCTAGTGCATATCGGATTTTATGATGCATCTGCGTAAGCCTTGTGAGGGATGTATCATCGGTAAATATATTCAAGTTATTTATGCTGCGTTCCGTTTTAGACCCGATTGCAAGACAAAATGGCTGTCTGTAGGTTAAAATAGTATGCACATGATATGCTGTTTTAAGATTTTCCACTGGGTGGCACTACTGTCCATTTTATTTCAATGGCATTTGCTTTTGGTTGTTTCCAAGGGTGGACCCTGTTCAAGATTTTCTCTTCTCAGTTGCGCATTAAAACCCACCAAAGAAAACGCTGTGTGAACAGGGCTAATCTCTCAGATTTGGAAGGTTAGAAGGTTAGCCCCACATACTCTATCTGATCTAATCTGGTCCACTGCTTCATAAGAGATTATGAAAATAACGGTCAGAGCAGACGATAACCGAGAATATCAAAGCATTGCAGCTTGAAAGCAGCAGTCGAGGCTAAACTGATATTGATGAACAGCGGGAGGAAGTCCGTCGTCAAAGAGCGAGCTATGTTGTCATTGAGGAAATGCCGCACAGACAATGCATGCATGCAGACAAGGGGTGCTTTGTGCTTCGAGCCGCATGTGTCTGCAGGCCTGTGTGGAGGTGTCTTTGCGCGGGCGTGCATTTGCAGCAGACCGAGTGGGATTAATGACTGCTTTATCCACTGTAATGTATAATTCAGCGCAGTGAAATTAACTGGGGAGAAACGAAGACGTCAGACAGGCGATACACTCGTTACCCTTGCACATAATCAGTAAGTCTCTCTCTGATTCGTTTTCTCATTTATCGTGAAACATTTACAGTTTTGAACTAAGTAAAAAAAAAGAAAATCAGTGACACATGCTAATATTCTACCTTGCTGGTGTGTCCAGCAAGAATAATGCAGGGAAGGGCTTCTGAACCTGATACTGCGATACTGCCAGGGGTCTTTTGGTTTTGCTCTTTAATAGGGATGACGCATAGAAAACGCAATCTTTGATCGAACACATGTGGGAAACCTCAAAAGGCGGGTGCTTTTTGGTGATAAGGAGGTCTGATAAGCGCGGTGCCTTTGGAGTGACCGACAGCATGAAGAGAGAAGCTCCCCGGGCCCATAAGATGAGACCCAGCGTCAACGTTGCTGTCAGTGAGTCAGACTCACCATTGACCATTGGTCCTACGGCCTCTTTGGGCGTCATTCAGTGTGGAGGGTTCAGCTAAAGTGGATAACCGGATTCAGAGCATAGGAGCAAAAGTCCATACCTTTAAACCTCTCAACAATAAGAAATGATGACGTGGAATGGTGTGTTCCGACAGATTGTTGAAAAATCGGTCATGTGCCAATGCTTTGGACATGCAATCATCTCGAATCATAATTATCACAGAGCATCCTCACCTGAACGGACCCTGAATTCTTGTCCGCACATGAACCGCCGCTCTCACATCCGAGAGGGGAAGAGCACCTTTGAAACGGCTGAGCACAATGACTCAGTTATGGTATCCACTTCCCGCCCTGCCGCGCTGCCGTCACTGCTCCCAGCACATATATTTAATCATCTGTGGCAGGCGTAATTGGTTAATTTCAACATTAGTCCCAAAACAGGGAAATGTGCCAAGGAAAATCAGCAGGAGTAAAATCTATCAACATAAGCATAATGGAGACCTCTATTATGCTTATGTTGTGGAACAATTTCAATCTTTACGACCAATGTAAATCCCATACATCCCCAATGTCAGTCTCAGGTTTTCATTTAAGGATAGCTAAATGCACACTTGGAAAAAGACTTTCCTTTCTTTGTGAAACGAAATTAGAGATCTTTTCGCTAGGTTTGCTTTAAGCTACAGGAGACCAGAGAGCCGTGTTTGATTTGTACAAAAAGAGCGAGGATGGATTTCTCGAGCAGATGATTTTTCACATCCACTGCCCACCCCCCACCCCCAGAAAGTAAACGGCTTGCATCGGTTTTACAACAGACTGCGTCAGGCATTGAAAAGGGGCTCGTCTTTTTAAAGCGCAACTCAATTATGACATCACCTTCCTGTCTTTCCAGGCTGTCTTTGATGCTCTCCACACCCATGCATTTAATCATTCCCTAATGGGGCAAAAGGCGGAACTCTTGTCTTTGTGGTACGGACTAGATCCGATGAGGAGCGGTGCCGTTAATATGGTGCACAATAGATTTAATGTATCATGCCAAATGGTATGTCTTGGGGTTCTGTTTCAGTGGAGATAAGGTCTGCAAGTTTATACTCGAAAAGAGCACGGTGACTCCACCCTACTTTCAGTGTGAATCTAATTGATTAGCTCTGTACTGAGAAACCGAAATAGGCTAGATACAATTTTGATAGCTGTGAAACAAGCGTCGCCTCTTGGGTTCTCCACTTCCAGTACCTATGAGAGGGACACGCCTCTCCACCAACAGGCGCTGGACCACTTGTTTAGCCTGAAATGTGGAAAAGAGACGGGTGGCTCACATCAAAAGCCTCGGGGGATAGCAGGGCTAAGTGCCCCTTGAGCCACTGTGGCCTTATTTAAGGGGCGTTGCTGCCTTTTCACCAGCGTGCTCTGATTTCCGCCCACACCAACACAGAAAACAACGTCCCCTACGCTCAGCCAGCCCTGTTGTAATAATGCAGGCTAACACACGTCCTGCGTCAACAAACCTGAGTGAGAGTGGCTCTTGGGTGATGGAGAAGGGTTTTTATATTCATGATTTATAAGCAGTGATGTTTTGCGGCGATGTGATTTCACGGTGAGTTATGGACTTCAGCATGGCAAGGCTCATCCGGACTTCAGCGCGTTTCGGGCTGGGGAATTATGTCACAGAGCACTGCTCGCTCCCGGTGTGACACTGCTGGAGGAAAAGGCAGGGACTTACCAAGAGCACACAAGGGACATTCGCATTTGCACAAATTCAGTGCCAACGAACTTCCATTTTTATGATCATATAAATCAAATAGTCACCAGGGATAATTTTAGGCTATTAATAGATCCCCAGCTACAATCATGTTGAGGAATAAATGAGTGTAAATTACAAGCAAGTTGTCCTTCACAATGAGACGCGCTGTTTGATGTTTATGTACACAGACGCCCCCCATATTTCAGTTTTCATCAGCAAACAGGCGCGCTGACATGCATGCACCCACACACGTACGAGGAATCCGAGCTTCGCCATAACAGTAAGCCTTTTTATCCTGGAGTATGTTTCAGAGAGGCAGTGTTCAGTGGCGCCCGTGGCTACACATGACCTCTTATTTTCCATTGACTGTCACACGGCTGAGCAAAGAAGGGGGGGGGGAAGGAGGGCAGGAGCTCGTCCTAGCAGGCCACAAAGAATCCTCACATCCATATCCACTGGAGGAAAGCAGCGTCCGCTCTTTCACACAGACGCATCCAAACCAAAGCACTAGACCATCCGTTTTCGCATACGGTGTGCTTGCAGCGACACATTCCTCGGGGGAAAGTGTCCGTTTTTACAGTGTGCCGATTACAGTGTGTCATTGGCTTGTTAACCATAATCACTTCAAAAGCATCCTCAGCATGTAATTCAGCACTTTGCGATTTGGATTCCCCTTCAGCCCACACACTCAGTAATTCCCACCTCCTTGAAAAAAGTATGATGTCAATGGCTGTCCTTGATAAACAAGCAGATATCGATTCCCTTTGTGCTCCTTTTGGCCTTCTGCACACTCACTGTCCATTCATCTCCTGTTCCCACCCCTGCCCTTGAACACCCCCTTGTTAGGAAAAGGGGGAAAAAAAGTGACAATATAATTGGATAATTGGCCGCTCCTGCTTTCCCCCATGGAAATAGCTTATTTAAAATGTTCATTTTCTGTGCTGTCAGAGCAGGTGTGGTCTTTTCAGCTGAACCAGTGGGAGCCAACAAGAAGGGAGATACCCCTCCCCCATCCCCCTCCACACACACAAGCACACACGCACACACACGCACACGCACACACACACGCACACACACACGCACACACACACGCACACACAAACGCACAGTTAACCTGTCAGACTCATTATCAGGAAGTTGTCGCATCCCGCTATGAGAATTACACTCCGCCCAATTTATGCTCCAGTTTATTGGGGAATAACAGATTGTTGTGTTTTAAGATTGCCTTTATTTTTGTTCCGATGGCTTTGTTACTCTCCGTCTCAGATAGATAGTGAATTGAAAGTGACCTTTCAAGTGCTAAAAATAATAATACAATAAATAATTTTAAAAAGATTTGCGACCCATCACTTCCAAAGTTCCAGGTAAGCAAGGTACAAGGTTATCTTTTTTAAGAAATTGACTTTTCAAATCATTTGTATTTGAACGGAAAATTAAGCTGGTACTCAAGCACTCCACACAGGCATTCTTTTTGAATGCAGTCATTTCTTGATTTCTAGGTCAGAAATCACAATTTCAAACAAGAACAATCACTGAATTAGCACATTATTAAATTCTTATTAAATTTAAATTAAAATGGCTATTTCATAAAATTGCAATAACTAGGAAGAATTGAAACGACTGGAATCGACCACTTCCAAACAGGTGTAAGGGCCTTGTTCATTCACGATTTAAGTCTATCAAAAGGATAGTTCTGCCGGGATACAAAGTTAAAATTCCTCTGCATTGTGTTAGCTTGTGTTTGAGTTGCAGCACACCAGCTGCAGTAAGGTCAGGGTTATCAGGAATCCGCATCCCTGCTCAACTCAGCTCAGGCTCAGTACGCATTGAACACCACATTAATCAAACCGCTGGACCGGGCTTTTGAAATGTCCTCCGTTCAGGTCTTACCGATTTCCCACCCAGGGGAAAACGATCTGTTTTAAGGGGGGGTGTGGGTTGACTTTTTTAGTTACCCAAGACTGTGAATACAGAAACCCTCTTCAAAAACCATGGAGTCGTGAGCCAGATGTGTGGGCGGGTAAGAGGGTTTTCTCCAGAATACAAAGGCGCCATGACAAACATTTTTTGCAGGGCTGTTAATTTCTGACTGCTAGAACAGATTCATTGGTAACGGAGACTAGGGAGGCTGGTTGCATTGTTCAGTTGACTCACAATTGTATGTGGATTTTTTTAAATAGACAATTGGACTATAACATTTTAAACAGCTGTGTATTGGCACTATTGGCAATGTGAATATTAAAATCAAGACCTGTTCGTTAAATGGAAACCACTGAGTTCTCACAAACACAACATAGTGGTGGCAATTCTGTGTCAGAATCCATCAAATGAGGAACGTGAATCAGGCAGTATATCCTATAAATAGCTGTATAGAGTAAGTGTTTCAAATGTTACATATTGAATTAATTGCTAAGAGGGTGTAATTTAATAATATGTAATATGTTTTGAAGGCACACGCCTGGTTCACGTATAAAAAACTTTCGTGGAATCTGCGGAGCTCTCGAATCAGGGACCAGGAAGGAGTGAAACTGGAAATGAAAATCCTCGAACCATTACTCATGTGGGCCACAAACAATCAAAGGGCGTGACGATGACTGGAATATAGCCCGCCATTGTCGCACTGTTACTGACTTTTTGGCATTGAGCAAAAGCATGCACTGGAATGAGACCACGCATTGCTTCATTTGATCCAGTGTGAATGTCAAAGTGTGGCATGGTGCTGCCTCGTTTGCAGTTTAGCCAAATGCTGTGTGTGTGCGGTAATTAATGACCTATTTGCTGCATTGATATTCAGACAGTAAGTTTTCCAAGTGAAAAGGTTTCCATGGCAGCAAAAGAAATTTTGGAACTGCGTAATGCATTTCCCCCCCCCAATTTGGGCGGAGCTTGGTGTTCTACCATTGGGCAATGTAATCTATATTAAATCTATTGACAGAGGTAATCTCACGTCGAACACAACATGAAATCAAGAAACAGAAAATTATTACTCAAATGATCAAATTAAAATTCAGTTTTTGAATCTAATTTGGTAGTCCAATACAGCATTGTCAATACTAAAGCTGTTGCTATTGAAATGCCTTGCCACTGGGAATATTAGCTTCTTTGGTGCAAATATTCTGGCGATACTGCATAAAACTAACAACCAAATAATTAAAGAAAAATTATCCTCTGGTTTCCCCAATGCACAATTGTCTCTCACTAATTATGTAATAAATAAAGAACATACATATAACAATGATTAATTGTTACACACACACACTCAAATTCAAATTTACACTTTAGTCATTTTCAGATTATTGGGATTATTGGTTTTAAGATGTAAATGTTAGTAATGTGGCAGTCTAATTAAGATATATGTAAATATATAGATGATTTTAGCTCATAAACCATGTTGGTGGTTTAGGCTGCTATTGCAGTCCACGAGGAGCACACACTTTAATAATCATCACAACAAACTTGTCTTCTTCTGTTTTTGTTTTTGCTTCTACAGTAAGTAAATGCCTTTGTTGTCAACTAAATTTATATGAAGTTTCACAGTGTAGGTTCGGTATGCAAAACAGAATGTGGGGCCAGGGGTTCAGTGTCTGGTTGCCAAGGAATCCCTGCCTTGGAAGGACAGGCACAGCTGCCAAGGCACAAACTAGGGCCTGTGTTATATGCTCTAAACCACAAAGGCAGATGTCTCTCATTTCTCTGAAAGTGATTTGATTTGTACTTAGATAGAAAGTAGATCACCTAAAAATCTGTCAATAGATCAGACGTGTTACAAAAACATATGAGAGAATTGCTAACTTTGACAGCTACTGCTAACGTGGGAAAAATAAACAAATGATAAACCTCTTCCTGCCAAAAAGGTTGTTTTTCCTGAAAGGAAAAAGCATGTAGCGTGTATATTCATTTGCACAACAAATCTTGAATGTAGCATAGCTCCAGACATGCCTATTTGATGGGATGATTCAATTTCTATTTGATGGGATGATTCAATTCTTATTTTGTGGGATGATTTGGATGGGATGATTCAATTCCTATTTGATGGGATGATTCAATTAACTGCTCTTTCATAGCTGCGCTCGTTTTGCTGAGAGTTGAAAATGAAACCCATATTTTATTGTGGGCTCTCTCACTCTCGCTCTCTGGAACATTGTGTAGGTGTCATGCCAGCAGTGGATTTTTTGTTTGTGTTTTTAAATCAAAGATGGTGATGGTGGTTAGTGATTATGGAAAACCTTGATGGTCCCGTGGTATGGCAATAAATAGCTTTTGTGGGAGGCACAGTTCGTCTAGAAAAAACAAATGATTAATAAGACAACAGAAATACTCTAAGAGGTTTCGTAAATGCTGCTCTTTTGGTCTTCATTGCTTTTAGAATAACAAAGTAACTTATTGTTCCGTCTTGACATTGAGAAATGGCAAAAATGTCAAATGCATTGAGAAATCCGACAGAATTCAGAAGCAAATCAAATTAAACACTAATATTGGCACTGATCACTGTCCTCTCATGTTTATTCAGTCTTATGCTAGTAGTCAAAAGAACAGCAGCCCCTAACAATATTGGCCAAGCTACAGTTAAATAGTTGCAGTCAGCTAAAATGTCCTCCTGATATCGTGGCGGTTGGATCAAGTTACTCCTCACATACAGCAAAATGTTACGTGAATCTGAGCATGTGGGCTATAGGCATTGTTGTAGCACTTCAAGTCAATAGGACGCTAGGAGGCCTGGGATGCACCTGGTTAACATCACCCGATGGCTTGTTTGAAACCTGGAGTTTGAGGAAAATACCTTTCCCTGATGAGAAAATTGTAAACGACCATTCACATGATCTATATTTAGGGGGCGGATGTAACATTTCACTCCAGCTAGGTGGATTTGTTTTCCTCTAAGGAAGAATTTAAACTTCAAGATACCGACTACTTTTTCTTACAGAAACATGTGCTTTTTGTTAGTTATTTTGTTAGCTTTTTGTTCCCCCCTCAATGACCTAGTTGACTTTAACGTTTCAAGAACTGAGGGAGGTGACAAACTGATGCTGTTTTGGAAGTTAAGTGGGTAATTACTGATGAGAGAACTTGCCTTCCAATTGGCAGAGAGCTGCCCAGACTGGGGTGGGTTAAATCACTAGGGCTTCTCTTGGCTCGCTGTAACCAGCAACTCCTGTGAGACTCCCATCTGCGTGCCTGTAGGCTGGCAGAGCCATCATGGGGGAGGTGCCTGTCCTCCTCTCCTCCATGAACTTCTCATGGGGGCTGTGTAGCCTGTAGAGCGTAAAAGGGACAGGTGACTCAAAGGTGACTGGGATTGGAAAGGACTGGCTGTGCGTCCTTAGCCTCTCCATGTGTGGGGACAGGACTCATGGCCAAAAACCAGGATTCATTAGCACGATTAGCAAATCAAAATTCATGGGGGGAAATAATTTGGCACTATTGCATGTCAAAATTTAATTTTGTGTAAAGAACAGCCACAGTGAAATGTTTAAAAGGCTTGCCACTGAGAGAGAGCTCAGGTATTAACAAGTCGCATGGCTTCTCTACTCGCAGCTGCTGTGAAATTAAGCATGCCTTTTAAGACGTTTCTTGTGCTGGTGTGTTGGGTTGCTTTGTCAAGGAAGAGTTATATATACATATACATATACATATATATGTATATATATATGCTGGTATACATTGCTTCGTATACAGCAAATCAAGTTCTTACTCTTGAGTAGTGCATGGCAGATGTCATGTTAAATCTAAAATTTGTATTTTTTAATTAGGTTCTTTAAAAAACCCCACATAGATCACTGAACTTAATGAAATGACAGCAAGAGTTGACAAGGAAATTGCTGATACCTTATTTAAACATCCTCTCACTGCAAAGCAGTCGTTGTGATAATTTTAGAGATTACATTTGGGGCAGAGACACGCAGCATTAAAGTACTGGCTCAGCACAAATGGAAAATTCCATTCGCGTATTAAGAATACCATGTATTCTGTGCCTGTTTCTATTAAAGGTACACTGTAGACCTTACTGGCTGTGTATTCTGTGCAATCTATAGTTGTTGAAAAAACTAAGCGCTCTTAACAGCATAGGCATTGACAATCCCCCCAATGCAGGCTAAATTAGGGGCTCATCAGGGAGTCGTGTATCTGACCTGCTAGCAGAGTGCTTTTGTTTTGCAGTTCTACAACATGCACACACTCATGCGTCTTCTTACTGAATCCAGAATGCAAATAGGTGGGATGATGTCACCGTTGGACCCCTGGTATTTAGCATTAAAAAGCCTTCATGCATAAGTGGAACACTGGATTTAAGTTTTGCAGTGATTAGCCTTCCTCTTTGAAGAACAGGATCAAGTCCATGATGGAACACAAAGAAAGAAAAGAAATTGCTGCATAAAAATGATACTTTATAAATGTAAATGATGCATGTGCAAGCAGTGGTATCTTTATACAAAAAATAAAATAAACAAAACTGTTTAAACAATGCAGTTTAGAAGAGGACAACTATAGATTGACCCTCGTAAGATATGGTGATTTACGAATTATTTGAAAAGGCTGGGGCTCAGAGGTTAGCGCTGATACCTCACAGCGCCAGGGTCCTGGGTTTTTATGCGGGCTGGGGCCTGTATGGAGTCTGCGAGTTTCCCCCTTGTGTCCGCGTGGGTTTCCTCCAGGGTACTCCGGTTTCCTCTCGCTGTCCAAAGACTGGCAAGTTGTATGTATTGGCAACTGCGAAATTGGCCCTGTTTAAGTATTGTCTTTTTGTCCACAGCCCTGTGGTGGACTGAAGTTCTTTCCTGGGTGTTCCCTGCCTTACGCTCTGTGCCTGCTGGGTTAGGCTCCAGCTCCCCATGACCCTGAATTGGATAAGTGGTTTCAGACAAAGGGTGGATAGGAACAGCCATGTAGCTATGCGTCACATATTTCTATTGTGAAAACATTACCTTAACCAGAAAAGGAGCGCAAGACGTCGCACATAGACTAAGTAATAACAACAACAATAATAAAAACATTGAGGGTTTATTTTCCCTTTTGTCCATACACCTATTTTTGTGAGTGGAATTTCAATAAGGGTTGATATCAAACTTGTATTAGTGTGCCTAAAGAATGTGAAAGCTATGGTAACTGCTTGCAATGGTGAGGATAATAAATAATGTGTACTAAAATTTAGAAGACTGCCAAACCGGTCTCTCCTGCTTATTCTCTGTCTGGCGGTGTTTATGGGGACACATTCTACAAGACAGGAATTTTATTGGTTCTGTTGAGCCATTAGCTTTTTTTAGCTGATGAAAAAGTTGTATAATTTAGAAAGACTGAATTAAAAACATAATTGAAATGACCATAACATATTTCACCATAAACTTTTAAAACTATTTCCAGCATATTTTTGCTTCCAAGCATTACATCCTTAGCTCACCAAACTATCACATTGTCTGGAGTGTTCATAACTTTATATTAAGCAATTGTGTTTGACCAGTCGCAAATTTATCGGAAAGCAAAATCATCAGTGTTTGATGGCTGATGATTGCTTTCAGGTTTGTGAACAAAATAAAAATATTCCAGATTCCTGTTAATAATGTGTCCAAAGTCTTCAAATATTAGAGAAGGTAAGCAATTATAGGTACTTCTGCATTCCAACATTTGAAGTATGTATAAAATTTGCTATTATGTGCATTCCACATTTAATGGCGCAGCCTCTGTTTTTAGTGTTGTTCCTAAAAACCATAACAAACCAGTAAAAGCTTTTACAGGCCAAACCAGTCGCTTGGAGCTGAAAAGGGCTTCAGAACTAGCGCCACACACACACACACACACACACATGTGCAATGCTAAGTAACATGTTGAACAATGACCCGTCTGTCAACGGTTTGGTAGGACATACTCCGCTGTGAGTACCCAGTGCTTGGTGACTGGGACGTGGCGTTCCACTCATCCACACGCTGGTTTACCAACAATGCAGTTGTGTCTAATGCGTGAGGACATCTTTGTTTATTTTGGGCGAAATCACATCCCAAACAATTCCTCTTGGCCGTTGCGAGAGTCGGGTGTGGTAACAATTTTCTCCACCCTTGTTAATGAATTGCCAGTGGAACCTGCATTTATTTTCCCAATTAAAGAGTTCCATCATATCTTGGTGCCGGACCATCCTGCATATAAGATGTGAGGACTGCCAGGTTTTAAGGGTATAATTTAAAGTTATTTACTTTGGCTTGGGAGAATCAGCTAAGGAAAGCAACAGAATATCCCTTCTTCCCATAGATGATGTGTGGTCCGTGTGCTCTGTTTCCACATTTCCATTTCTTTGTTTAACGACTCTATATTTCTATATAGCACTTTATCTTATAAAACAGCCTCTTACTCAACTGCATGAATAATGATTTTAAAAAGCATCGCATTGATGTCTTAGGTTTATTCATGTTAGATCATACACATAGGCCGGTATTACACATTATAACAATAGGTTCACAAGGCTGAAAATGTGTTTTGTGTTTGCAATGCATTCCGTAACACTTTTTTTTTTCTGTTCTTTGCCTCACAATAAGCCTTTTCACTCCGTTCTTTGTCTGATTATTTGGCATCTAAGTTATGGGACATGCATTTCTGATGGCTTTCCCAAAATCTACCGTCTAGACGGACGGGATAAGGTGGTGGTCTAAATCCACGAGGAATCCAGAAAGGGTCGTTTTTACAAGCTGCCCACACACAGCCACATGACGGGCTTCTCTGCTGCCTGACAGTCCGGGATAAATTGGTGCAATCCAGTTGGAAGTAAATCTCAGTTGCTATGGCAGCAATTTTACTGAGCTCTGAAAAGCAGCATGAAAGAAGACAGTGAGAGAATAAACTCAAAGTTGGTAACGGGATTGTTTTAGTTGTAGTTGCTTCTTTCTGGAGAATAAAAAAGTTCCAAAATAACAACATATTTGTGTCAGTCTCCTTGACTAGGGGGAGGTATTTGGTGGCCAAGTCAGTGTCATCTTAAAAAGCGCAAGTGAATCTATACAGATGCAAGGAAAAGCGGGATAGAAATAGTGTTGCATGGTTGTATCAGAAATAAAGTGTTTACTGACCCTTACCTATCTTGCGTCCAACTCTGATTGAGTTAGTGGTGAATCCGAGCTGTGGTGGTGTGTGTGATGTAGGTTTAGACCGAGACAGTTCTAGGCTCTGATGACACACTCAAACACATGTATGTTTCTGCTGGTTTGTCATGGACCAAACCTCTTCAACAGGGCTTAGAAATATTGTCACGCATCCCCTTAGTCCATCTTTGGTCTTGGTAGGACTTCCGTCTTACCATTTGGTAGAGTCCGGTGGAAATGTCACTAAAATAACGTACTCCTTCCCTGCTCAGAAGTGATCTCTGGATTTCAGCTTCCGCGTTGAAGCATGCAATGATGAAAACACTGCCGCACTGGTCCACATGTGGTTGAGGTGGGTGGTCGTGTCACTTGCAGATGTTCCCAGATCATTGCACGTGCCTGCAGCCCAGAGGTTTGGCATACACTTGTCCTAGCGGCTGTTGCCTTTCTAACACTTTGCAGGAAGGCGATTACATGGGAAACGTGGTTGTTATATGCCACTTACACAGGATTCAGGTTCCCCCCCCCCAAATGAACATTATCCAAACATATTATCGAAACAAAACTTTGCATTATTCCAGTATTTCATGCGCTGTGTGTGTCCGCATATGGTTGTAAAATTACACCTTTGCCAAGGGTCTTACCAGTTATTTGCATGCCATTGCTTAGATGTGGCTTGTACGTCAAAATGCTAACTAAATACATGCACTTTCCAACCAGCACGCGTAGTTAACACCACTACACCTCAAAATGACGCTAGGTGCGTGTCTGTACATGTGAGTTGTTTAACGACTTCCTAATGAAGTTCAGCTGTCCGTGTTAAGAGATCATGGAGCCATTGACTTAAGTGAATAATGTAACGGGAGGCAATTTTTTCCCTTAAAAAGCAATGTAAGCAATTGTTTAGTTTATATTGCTTAATGAACAGCGTGTGGCCCTGATTAACTGGAAACCCAGAGAGCAGACCTTCATAGAAAGATAGGTGTTGTACCTTTCAGGGTGCACATAAACGTACATTTCTAAGGATCTTACATTTCACTCCAGAATAATTATATGAATGAAATAAAGATTTTCAGTACATTATTGTCCCAAGATGATTAAAATATAAGCATAAAATATGTTCCCAGTGCACTCGTTGTCTTAGTATTTTCCCATGCTCTTCAGATGTCTGTAGCTCATGTCTCAGTCCAAAATAAATATTTCATGCCTCTGTCAAAAACCGTACGAGTATTTAGCTAAAATGTCAGGCATTGTCCACTGGAGTCAGATTGATTCTTAAAAGACTGAGACTTCTTTGCCCCCCCCCCTCCCCCCCCTTCTCTTCAGTCTGGATCCTTGTAGATGTCTTACTGTACTTGGTGTTTGTGTCATGTGAACTTTATTGACTCTTGCCGGGGTGGGAAATTCTGGCGTGGCTCGCCAATATTTCTATTTCTCCCTATGTGATTATTTTTGGCAGAGCACACTGCTGGCACCCCTACAAATCTTTCTGAGCAACTTGTTTTCTCTCGAGCCTCATAAATCCCCCTCCCCTCTCTGTTTTTCTGACTCATTTGCACCTCCGTCTCCCCCACAGGTGTCATCTCATCGTCAGCTTAACACGCAGTCTCTTAATATTTGACCCTCTGACCCATCCCAGTCCTCATCATCTTCGTCTGGCTCTGAGAACCTTCTAAAAAGCCACAGCTCCAAAAGCCTTTTTTTCAAAAGATCCATGCATACCAAACCTTGATTAAAAGTGACTCTAGATCTGAATTAGGAATCATAATTGTAATGTGAGAAATATGATTGTACTGGACAGTTAGATGGGTTACTGGATTTGACTGCTATTTGGTAGTCTCTCCATATCTTCTTCCAGAACTCTGACCACGTAGACTTCTGGTTTAGATAAGTAGGCTAAGTACTGCAAATTCATTACTAACAAGAATATTTTGACCATTTTTAAAAAGCGCTGTGATTTACAATATTCTGTGTGTCATCTTTAAAACTGCTTTTCATAGGTAAAAAAATTTCCTTGAAAAGGTAATTACCACAGAAAAGGTCATGAAATTTCAATACAAATATTCAGCTGAGGTCTTACAGCATGAATATGTCTAATTTGGTATCATGCTAAAAGAGTTGGATTGCAATTATCCTTCTGAAAACAGCCATAGCACAGATTCTTCACACCAGTATGTTGATGACATCTTGTTTTATTAATAAAACGACATCTTTTAGGGCATCTGCCAAAAGCCAAGAAAAAATATAAATACACCTCTGAGATAATGCAGTCTTTCTCAAATGTCTACATTAACTAATGTGAATACAAAGGCGCACCATGCTAAATAAGGTCATGGTAATTCAGAATCTTGGATATTGTGTTTATTACCTTTATCTCGCACTATCATAAACATTTTAATTCAGCCATCAGCCAGGTTGCCACCCTGGTAGCTGAGCAGAATGTCAAGTACCAAAAGAGAAAATGCAGTCTTCAGCCAGTTTCTTCTGCTCTATTGTCTATATTACAACACAGATGGAAACCAATTTGTGTTGTGGTGATGTCATCGCTTAAGCTACTCTAACTGAACCAGACAACCTCCCACGCACAAACATTACACTTCACAAACACTTAAAGCAGCAATCTTACATCAGTGATCAAATGTCACCCCACATGCTCTGCCACAAATATCATAGAATCCATTTTATTAATTAAACTAAGTCACAGGGGTTCTTCTGGCCCTGGCGAGATTCAAACTTCAGTCTCTTGTGCCAAAGTTAGCCAAGTTAATGCATCCTGCCCAGGCCTCTAAGTGAGGCCTCATGGTCATTTCGAAAGGTCCTGTAGCACCACCCTGTAGGGTGTAGGGTGTGCGTGCAGGATCTCCAAGAAAACACCAACCAGAGACAGGGACAATCAACAGCAATCGCTGTTACTTTAATAAACAGGCAGAGATACCATAGGGACAAGACAGAGATCCAGAACACACTGCAAAAAGGTTGATGATACAAAACAGATTCTGCTACGGTCAAAAGTTCTAAACACAATCCAGCCTCTCCATCGACAAGGTCAAAATCGCTTATCCTTAGAACAATTCTCTGGTTAAGCAGGCAGGCACTGTTGTCAGACTGACAGGTCTTAAAGGGGCAGGACATGACCTACCAGCCCACTGTTGTGCCACAGTCCCTCATATCTTTTATTTAATAAGCAGGGCAGAGACCCAAACAAAAAGCAAACTAGTACGCACAAAATCAAGGAAAGAGGCTAATTCCTCGACTCACCAATGCATGGAACTACAATTGCCAAATTAAAAATAAGTCTCAAATTTGCGATACTGTCTTCCGGAAGATTGAGCTGAATGTAGTCATAAAGAGGCATAAACGGTCAGTCAAATGCACAGAAAGAGGTGTCAGCAGCTTGCCTGGTCCTTCCCACATACACGGAGCATATTTAAACACTTCTTATCTGGTAGATTTAGAACCCCCGCTGCGCACTTCATCTCTTCTTCTGTTGCTCCGGTAACATAAACACGTAGGCAGCCTGGATAACATTGCTACGGGATAAGCTCCCCGTTTGTCAGCAGCCCAGACTCCATTTGGCCTTTCCCATTTGGCCATGCCCCGCCACCGATGCTCACCAACACAAACACATAACCATAGCACGGTCGAAAGAATTCCCCAGTGAATTCTGGAGTGCGCACTTCCATTACTGTCTTCGTCCATGCTGAATCTAGCGTTTCGAAAGGATCTCTCACCAATCAGAGACTTCCATGTGACTCAGCAATGCTACCAATTAACTTACAATTGGGCACAATTGTGAGAAAAGTATCCTGCTTTCTCTGTTCTCCGAACTTCCAGTCTATACAACCAATATTAATTAATGCATATGCATATGCATATGCATATACATATACATATATATATATATATATATTTATATTCAAGAATGATATGAACAGGAGTTTCCAAGACCTAATGAATGCCATCAATGACCGAGATCATTGAAGGAACTTTATCCATCGGATCACCAAGAGTCGGACACGACTGAATGGATAAAACAACAAAAACAAATATATATATACACACACACACACACACACACATATAATTTACGAAATCTTAAAAAAACAAAACAAAAACCCACAAAAATCATGTTTACAATACAATACAAACCAACAAAATAAGGCTATAATCGTAGTCCAGAACGGGTATGTTGAATAAAAATTCTCCAGCTGCTTTTTTTTCTTCACACAAAAATGTTTATTGAATTTAAAACACATGTGGAATTATTCTAGTCTGTGGGAGATCCCTTGCTTTCCAGCTTTTTATTAATGGCTGAAAGAAATTTGAGGAAACTACTGTGTACATTTGGTTAAAAAAAATTGAAATTGAAATTGAAAAATATTCTGATGTTTTATCAGCAAGCACAAGAACCTATAATCACGCCATTCACTCACAATCTAACGACAGCATCAAACGCAAAAGAAACAGGCGGTAAAAAGACCCTTCAAGGGATGTCCTGACAGGGAGAGTAGTAATTTCAGGGTTACCGGTGTCTTTTCCAAACACTTGGTCTAAAAATGCACATACTGTCAACAGTGTATCCCCGTGTTTTAAACGTAATAAAGCAGGAGCTCCTCGTCTGATTGAACAACATCATGCACATTTTTTTTTTAAATAGTCATGTCCAGCCAAGCAATTGGTTACTGAAGTAAATTATGTCTTAGAACAACTGAAGTGTACATTGAAGAATTAGTTGTTAGTAAAAAAGCATTATTTTAAGTTCCTGCACTGAAAGGCAGCAGAAGGGCATCTGGAAAATGACACCCCAGACAGGGTGCTAAGAAAGCCCTTTCTGAAGCTATTTCTGGTCCAGGTAGGGGCAGAGGTACTGGCAAGTCCCAACGAAACTCTGCAGTTTCTCAGAAATTCTCTGTTTCTCAGAAATTTCTTAAATTTGAATACATGTAGTAAAACAACCCTCTCTTCAATACCTCAGTGAGCGAGGTGTTTCAGTAAAAACGGCTATATAAGTTCATAACAAATAAAATTGCAGGCCTACAGTTTCGTTTAAGCCAATCTTAGAGTTTTGTTGTCTGCCCACTTAGCCACAGTGTGGATAAAATGGTTTCTAAGTAAAGAGTAAGTAAATTATATAATGCACATCAAACACGTACCAAAACCCATCAGTAAATGCCACAGATTGCACGCAGTGAGTGCCTTTTTGTTACCATTTGTTTCATCATTTCATACTCATCAGGCACAATTCTCAGAACAAGATATATTTAATGCACCCATTAGTCACAGCATATTGAATTTTACTAACTTGTACCTCTCAAAGAAGCTTTTAATAATAGTCCTGTTAAAACAAGGAAAGAGGACACCAGTCTTAATTTCACGGGTCCATGAAGAATGGTATTTTACACATTTATGCAATAAGGTCCGTATAGAAATGTTATATACTTTAGAAATGTATACATGTTCACTATTACCGATATGCACGTTGAAGAAGAATTTTTTTAAATATATATATATATAGGTCAACCTGATATATTATATTTTGATGGTTTTTTTTAAATGCAGTGTTTGATCTTGCATGACAGAAAGAAACTTCAAAGACCGAATTTTACCGCGTAACAAAAGGACCTGAGTGGAGTAACTGGAGCCATCGAAATATAATCAAACTCTAACTCTGTACAAATTCACATGTGGTGCTCAGGGCCAAAAACAGTTCAATGTCTCCAAGCAGACACATAGTTTTTTTTCTAATTTGCTTCTGAGGATACGTTATCTGTATTGTTTACCTACTCATTTTCTTCCCGCCAAATGAACTTTTCCTCCATCATTCCCTGTAAATAGCTTTGGATAAAAACCCTTTCCAAATGCATGGACTTCCACACGAGATCAATCCTGCAGTTGGGTTAAGACACAGAATAAAGGACAGACAGAAACACGCACATCCGACCAGGCTATGTAGATAGCTGCTCCTAATCCCAAAGACGTGGAACGCCACTCCCGCATTATTGTCTCATTGCTGTTGTGCGTCATTATCGCATAGAGCGAGGAATGCATCAAAACGCTTTGTCCTCACATCCACAGCCAGGGGTTACTCCTCTCTGGACTGACTCCAGCTGTGCAAGGGCAAGACCAAGCGGCTACGCCCAGAGAGGAGTCTTTCTGAGCACTTTTAGAGTGAGGTCTTTTAAAAGATGGCTAATGAGGTTGGGATGAAAGCAGCTACCAAGCCCACAATCACACGTAATGAATGATTAGCGATTTATTTATCATCCTCCCCTCCTTTGCCTCCGGCAATCTGTCTATTGCCCCAAGTGGCTGCCCCACGGCGAAAGCAAGCCTTTGTCAATCTTTGGAATGATTCAGGTTCAATCTGAACTCAGATTCAGTGGCTATTGTCCTTGATGTTTGTATATTCTGAATGAAAAATCACGGTTTTGCACAAGGATATTTATCGTGATTTTAACTGATGAACAATGCCAAGCAGACTTTCTTCAAGATGGCTAAACAGTTGAAATGATCATTTATCAAGCATAGAAAAAGATAATACAACAAGATTATCAAGGTGTTATTCAACACGATTAAGTTATCGCTTTATTCTTCTCTTCAAGTTTGAGCTGGTTTGTTGGAAGAAATGTGCCGGTCCAAAAACGCAAAAAAAATCAACAGCCAACAGCTTATTGTACAACTTCCGTTTTGATGTCCTGAAATAAAATCTAAGAAAAATCTAAGAGCAGAAACGTTGTCTTGGGAAGAAACTCAACAGCCTCAACAAAATGTAGAGCTTATGCAATCGCCTTGAAACTGTAGCTTTACTTTCAGAATATTTTCACTGACATTAATGACTCAGATTGTTGTTACAAGAGAAAAACCCAGGCGGGTCTGAGCCACTCTGTGATAAATGTTCAAAGCAGAAGCCAGCGGTGTTATCTGCGATATTGCACCTGACAGACCCACAGGCAGTGCCACAATGAGAATGATCTAATAAAGGTACCAGACATGATAAATTTATGATAATGTTATGATGGGGTGTCAGCTTTTTGGTAGGTGTGAAGATAAAATATTAAATCTATATTAAATCTAATATTGCAAGTATGTATGAAAAATATATGTCTGAAAAAGTACTAAGCCAGACGAAAAGCAGTTTGTCTGTTAAAACTATATTATGCAGTGTTGTTATAAAATAAGTTTAATTTTCTTAGAATTTATGTAGTTTTCTTATAATTTCATGGCTTTGGATAGAGAGAGACATTTTTCATTTAGTGCATTTTCCCCCACATTTAGCTAAATAAAGAAAGGTCCATTCAAACTGAGATGTGCTAGCATGATTATATAGATAATTTATTTGTACAAAAGTAATGGCAGGTGCATGGATTGGCAGTAGATTGGCTCTATCCGCCCCCTGAAGGACTGCTGCTCCTCGTTGCTCTTACTGTTACCCAGCAGAACTTTTGTTCATGTTCAGCTGTGTGGGTTTTTAAAGGCCATTGAATTGGCCACCCGAGAGAGAATTTAAGAAGGAATGTGGGAATACAGCGTACTGTGAAGTTACAAGTTTCTGTTGCTCACGCGCAGGTCGACGCGTGGCGCAGACCCTCATGGAGTCACCTATTATGTCGTTTGGGCCCAGATATCTGTAATTATCAATTCTGGCATACTTCCTTGGTTCCCCACTTGGCTTAATGGTATTGACTGGGCTGCTTAACATCAGCTGTTGGACACACAGCAAGTACCTAATTAGAGGTGAGCTACACAACTCTCACCGGCATCCTACTTATTCCCGGCATTCCTACCCCGTCCTGGGGTAGCTTTCCCAGTGTGCTGCTGCCTTCAGAATCCCTGTGACAGTCAAACTAACGCTCGGGACGGTTCACAATCTATCACAATCAGTTAACGTGTATCGGGTTCTGTTTGGAGCAGTCGATGCATGGCCGAAAAGCTGATTGGTTTTGTAGCAAAGACTACATTAAAACATATGGGCCTTTCCTCTCAGTAGCTAACAAATTAAACACATAAATATGATCCAAACCAGGCAGTGGGACGTTAAGTTAGCATTTTAATTTACTCTTACTGTTCAGCACGCCTCCTCGACGAAGCCAGTTGATTTGTAACGTTAAGACATTTCATTTTCTCTTAATACAGCCAATTCTTGGAAACCCTGGGTCAAGCACCATATAATTCACCACAGGAATATAGAAGCAATCGATATAACTCTTATTGTGTGATGCAACGCGGTCTTTCCAGAATGTAAAAGGCCTAAACTACCGACCCATCTGATGAGAAATCCAGTACAATTGTCTATCTGTGTAATCAACTGCCACTCTCACTGCTGGCATTAAGTGTAGCTGTGAAGTCTTCTAATATCTAATCATGTAACTTCTATAGAAGTAAATTCACATTCATTCTATTTAAAGCTACGCCATTAACTTAAAGAGCTGAATGGCTTGCCCTTTAGGGCCATATAACTGCAAGTTTTTGTGTTTTGTGTTTCTTTAAACTGTCAAACGTTGCTTTTCCCCTTAGTCATTATACTCATGAAATATTTAACTAGTTTCTGGGTCTTTGGTTTCTCTCAGGATAGCTTTCAGCGTCCTTCTGCCATCTGAAAAACTGCCAGCCCCAAACCACCTGCTCCTGTTCTCATTTGACTTTCATAAACTTTGAAGGGGTTTGATTTTCCCATACTTGGAAAAAAAAAGAAGCTAAATTATTCAAATTAAGAGAAGACTTTTATAAGTAAATAGTTGATTGATATCTCATTGTGATGCTGTTTTACTGATTACTGAAAGTAATGTAGTTATTAAATACTCAATGGTTATTGTAAGTCCTCTCTCTTAGACAAAATGAATTATTGGATACCTACGGCTTGGTGTGGGTTGAATTATTTTTCTTTTTTATTGGCCCACAACTAAAATGTATTTTTAATGTGATCGTATTGATTTTGAAACTTCTTCCCAGATCTATATTCTATTGAAATAAATTGTATATGAAATGGTCTTGCAGTTGACAACCACCCAGTGCCATGTCGAGAAACGCTAAATGCAGTTATGCCTTTATTAAGTGATGGAAAATCTAATTAATCCTACTCTTTTCCCTGCAGCTCGTTACAATTAAGAATCGACCGTCTAAGGAAAACCAGAACCAACCATCGATAAGGAAGCGCAAAGCACAGACCATCTGACCTGTTTGTGTGTGGGATAGAGAGAAAGGGCTGTGTGCTTTTGTGTGTCTCTGGCCCTGTAATGGACCGAAGTCTCGCCCTAGGTGTTCCCCGTCTCCCTCCCTGCGCCTGCTGGGCTGGGCTCTGGTGGCCCTGAATTAGATAAGCGGTTTCATAAAATGGATAAACTGGATGGATGATTATACAACATTTAAAAAATTCAAACCTGGACACATCTGTAATCTATTCAGTCTGTATATCCAGATGTGACTTTGCACATGTGCAGATTTCACGGGTTCTTAACCCAAACTTTTAGTCTAAGCTGTAAATTAAATTCAATGGTATATAATAATAAAATTATAATGATTACAATACAAACAGCAACAACAATAATAATAAATTAGTTTCCCAGTAGAAACAAAATGATTTCTTATCAAAAGTGAATTACAATTAAAAATTTTACAACTCTGTATTTACTGAAGCAAGCTAAGTACCTTGCCCAGCAACCTTATATGGTGGTGTTGATGGCTCTGTTATGTAAATACGGTTTCTACAGAGATCACAACAGCGTCATGTCATGAAAACGTATAAACGCCGGATGTGCTCTGTTTCACTCTGTTGGGGTTATTTTCCTTTAGGTACGTGACCATCGCTTGAAATTAGTTTCTGTCAAATTTTTAAAAAAGAAAAGAAAAATTGCATTGCCTAGCGTTCGGGGGCCAGCCACCAGCTTAACTCTGGTTGACCTCATTGATGGGACGGAGGCCGGTTGGAGGGAATGGAGCGTGTGTCGCCACATGAAAGGAGCAGAGAGGGAGAGAAGGGCGGTACCATTACCAGGGGACATTTCCTTGTGGGAGAGGCCGACTCAATTGATGTTACATCTGCGTTCCCTAATCAAAGGGTGGTGGCAAGACGAAATGAAACATTAGTGTTTCTGTTCATGGCTGCACGCTTGGCAGAAACCAGTGTTCCCCTTCTGGTGTTTGTTCATTCTTTTACTGAGAATCTCCAGACTTCCAGTCTTAGTCGCTTGGAGGTGAACTCTATAGTAACCATTAGATTCCTTTATCTGGGTCTCGTGGTAGGAGAGACTTTCTCCACCACGCCATAAAAAATGAACCTGCCATAAACACTAACCGGTATTATTAGTTTAAAAAAAAAAATGTATCTATGTAGTGAGGACCATTGTAATGATTGACTTTGCACACATGTAACACATACACCAACAGTGAGAAAAAGAAACTTGGAACAAGATTAACTTAAAAATCTTCATAGCCCAGACTTAAAGCCTACATCCTCAGTTCTTATTAAGGCTGACCAGCACACATTGGCAAACATCCTGCAGTCTGGAAAACAGCCACTGCACAAGAACAAATGCAACTACAACTTTGGGTCTGCAACATTTTATACCAAAGTGGCAACTTTCTGATGAGTGAGGGAAAACAAAGTGGGCTTTTGTTTATGAATTCCTTTTAGATATATTTTCTTCATGGTCAAATACCTGAGGTATCTCTCAGCTTGTATGAACACATTTTAAGGTAAAGCATGGTTTTACTAAAACACTGCCCGGCAGCCGACCCTCATGGGAATTACTGTAACAGCTCGGGCTGTTTCATGTTGTATGCAAACAGAGAGGTTTCCCTGGAAATGGCAAACAGCTGTATATGGACCACAATGGGATTACTCAGACGCCTGCAGTTGCATCTGGTGTTATTGTACGTTCCTCAGAGGCTGTACATTAAACCGTGGTGGGTTTTTTGGGGGTTTTTTCGTGGTGGTTATGACACCCAGATAAGGGAAATCCTCAAAGAGGGACATTACCATTTTGAAACTGATAAGAGTTTTGCAGTTTACTTTTTAAATGACTTTCTATAGTGAAAAAAATAAAAACTAAACACCAGAAGACGCTGAACATAAAATCCAATACACTGCATTTGTGATTCATTTTCGTATTCATAAGCTAAAATATAACATTTTTTCACAGCCCTTTTCCACCCTTATCGTAATAATACACAATATATATAGATTGTTTTTAAAGGAAAATATATATTGTCCATCATGTTTCAATATTTTAAAAAGAAGAGATTAAAATGTTGACCATTATGTAAAAATCTGAGGCAACTAACTAGAAGTGAAAAAAATGTACCAAGATGAATAAACTATCACTAATAATATTATTATCACTCAGTGATATTTCCAAAATGACCTGCCAGTCCACAAAATTTTGACAAATCAGTTAGGAGTCCATGTTTTGTGACGCAGTCTTTTTCTCTCTCATTAAATAGATCATCTGTTTTCCTACCTGACTGAGTTAACGTTATCCAGCTGGCTTCCCCAAGTGGGAGTTTACAGAGAAGAACCACTTTCGGGGCAAAGCCTCCCTGTGGACTATTCCAACCAGGAGCCATCGATTTCCGGCCATTTTCAATCTGCCACTTAGTTTCAGTTCCCTCTTGATTTAATTCCCTTCCATTCAAAATCTCTCCATTGCTTCCCTGCCCTGCTAAATTTGTAGAGGATAGTGTATGTGTGCTTGAAACTTGAGTCTTTGGCTCAAAGAGCTTATTGCTTATCACTTGTCGTGAGGTTTGGGCCCTGTGTGTGGCAGTTGAAGGACCCTGGTTCAATTCCCAGACAAGGGTCCGGTGTGCCAGCAAGTAGGTTACACCGGCATATCTTCAAAAAGTAATTAAAGCTCCATTTCCTGACTTGTTTCAATGCATATTTTAACTAATAGCTTACCTTAGCTATTAGTTGTTCAGCTCTAGATCAGGGGTGCCCAAACCAGGGCCCACTACAATGGTTGACTTGTCCTGCCAGAGGTGTGCTGAATGATGTCTTTTATGTTACTGATCTAGAGTGTAAAACAACAAGTCATTACTCAAATTTCCAAATTTACTTTTACTCTCCCGAATTAGGTACATTTTTCGTAAACATCCAGACATTAATGTGTGTAATGAACCAGAAAAAAAACCCATTTAAAATAATTTGTGTAGTCCATCCTGGTCATCTCAGTTGCAGCACAGTTAATTTGACCTGCTTAAGGTGTGCATTAGTAAAACAATAATCACTCATCTATACATTTCTAAATTATAAGTATTATATACACATACATCTGGGAATGCATACTAGTCCTGAAAGCCTAAAAGCTTAAGTAACTTAATTAATTAATTAATTAATTAAATTGTAGTTCAAATTATGTAGGCAATAATTATAAAAGAGAATTACCTTAACACATGTTAAGATTACTTGTAGATTGCTTTAGATCCCATTGTTTTCCCATGTTGTTACTGGGTATTCTGCTCTCCAATAACTTTTCTACTGTTCAATAAATCAGGGTCGTCCCACCAATGTACCTGGCTACCTGACTATATGTCTCCCACTATAAGTCACTCGAAATACACTCTAAATGAAACAAAAACACCATCTTCACAGCTCATGTTAAATGAACCCAGTTAACCTAACTAAATAAAAAATGAAAATAGCAGAACAAAAACACCCTTTTGGGAAGAACCTTAACTTAAAAACCATTTCAATCAATCAATCGATTGTTATTTTTATAAAGTGCTTTTCACATGTTTCCATGTCACTAAGATGCTTTACATACAGATAAATACAATATGTCCCATGCCTGACTCCCCGAAAGCAAGAAAAAACTTCTTAGGCTGGCAGGAAGAAACCTTGAGAGGAACCCGTCGTAATGGGGGAGCCCATTCTCCACTGGCCGGCACTAGGAGCTGAATTAAAGAGTCCAATGTCCACAGTGTGTGATGCCCACCAGTAGAGAAGTTCCAAAAACATTTAAAGCACAAACTAAAAATCAACAAATCCACTGCAGCTCACAACCACTAACCATACACTTCTCAGTCCCAACCCTTCCTTTCCAGACCATCTCGACGTCCGCTGTTTTAAAGTCAATCACAAGTCCAATCGACCAAACCACACTCAGGTGCACAAATGTGGTCCTGGCTGTGGGTGTGTCTTCAGCCCCTCCTAACCCTAACACCAACCTTGTCCATCTGGGCCAGCCTGGGCCTTTCCCCAGGGCTAACTGAGGGCAGGTCTCCAGGGTGAATTTGCTTGCTACATTGCATTATTTTATGTCATGTCATTAGCGTTTTTACTATTCTACAGTGTTACTCTGAACATAGCTGTATTCTTGGAGGAGCAATGGTTACGTATTGTGTGTGACTGTAGATAATGTGTTCAGTAATCAGTAATTATCTACGCACAATTTCCACCTATGGCCAGCACTCAGGATAGCATTGCAGGGCTACAGTACGCACAACAGATAACCAGCTAGCTGAATGGATGGAGTTCAATCATAGAGTGAGCACCTGTACGGTTGTTTGACCGATTACTCCCAACTTAAAAATGTAAAAGTTTCATCGCTGTGTATATAAATGAACTATTTTCCTCCTCCCCTAATGGAGATTATTTCCTCCTTGTTTTTCTCTATCTTTCGTGGGTTTGTAAAACCCGATCTAAAGCACTGGCAGTCCTCAGTCCTGGTCCTGTGGGACTACTGTGTGTTTTCATCCCAGCCATTTATGAGTTTAATTATGCATTTAAGGCTAATTATCTTTGAGTAATTTAATATGACAACTAGGATTTATTTTGACCATCTTTGAGTCTCGCCTGCCACTTCGAAACCGAGCCGTTGTCTCAGGTCCTAAGTACAGGAACAATCTGTCACAGTACCACACCGAAGAACGTCGGAACTGCTTCAGAATGCAACTGATTCCCGGTGGGCACGAGTGAATTTAGTTGTTCATTTGAGCATTTGATCAAATTCTGAAACTTCTTTTGTTTTCACATGGTCAATGGTAGCCCTTTTGAGAGCTGAAATACAACAAAACTCGCATCTGCATTAACCAAATTATTACTAAAATTATGTTACTTTAGTTCAGACTGTGCATGATGTGTTTATAAAACCCAATCTTACTTTTAAAATGTATTTAGGATCATTCCAATCCTGATTTTTGATACTTTCTCAGGCTGAGCAGGGATACAAATAGTTTAATAACGATTCCATAGCATAGTATGTAAAAACAATGGCAAGCATGAGGTGGAAGTTGGTATATCAGGAGGTATGTTTGAGCACATGTTTTGATGAATGATGACATCCTCAATGTATGTGGTGAATGTTCCATCTCAGTGTTTGCAGAAAATATTTGTAACCGATAGTTCAGTTCGCACAATGATAACTGGAAAACAATGATCACCAACACGGTTAATGTCTATTTAATATGAAATTGTAAAGTTGACTGACATTTTATAAATGATATTTACCATAACATGATCTTTTTTTGCATAACATGTGAGATGAACTATGACACAAATGTACAAAATGTATAAGAACCAGTGGGAAAGCGCCGTCATCTTAAATCATTCATGGAATTATAGGTGTTAGCCAATGTGTGCTTCTGTATCATGAGATTTCAGACTTAATGAAAAATGTGGAACTGAACATGGAATCATAGTTGTTAGCCAATGCGTGCTTCTGTATCATGAGATTTCAGACTTAATGAAAAATGTGGATCTGAGTATGGAATATAATAGTTGCTCAGTTAGTTGCTCAATACCATTGTAAAATAATAGTTAAACAATATTTAATTGTTACTCAATCTTCCACTGTGTTGTTGTGTTATGCAATTGTTATGAAATTTGTTGACTGTATAAAATATTATCGCTGTCTCCTGTACTTACTGTTGGTTAGTTTGTTTACACTATGACATTTAATAATAGCAATCTTTCATAACCTTAGAAATCCAGCCAGCTGACGTTGCCTGTGAAGTGAGAGTGAGTTCAATGCAAAGACATTTGTTCAACGTTTATTCTCCACCTTTGTTTCTGATTACCCTCGGATCCATATTTGCCACTTGCGTTTATGATTCATACTATCATTTCTACTTTAACTACACAGAACAGGAAAAAATTAAGACACAAAAATTACATTTTATTAAGAGAAACATATAAAAAAATATATATAAAAAAAAAACCTTTGGTAATATATAACAATACTAATGCTCACTAAAAAAAAAAGGAAAGACCAATATAAAAAAAATACCTTAAATGCAATGGAAGATGTGCCTATGTAAAATAGCTAATAATGTTTAAAAAGCTCAAAATGGTCATGGAAACCGAACAGACACAAAACACCGTGTGTTAAACAACAACAATGCTCCTTCCAAGTCTTGAGAAGGCACGCTAAATCACCACGAGGCCGCGAAGCAAAGAGTTCTCTGTTATACAGACCAGCGCTTGAATGGCCATGAGAATTTTCCAAGACACTTTAGGGACATGTGTTCAGAATATAAACTGTCTTTTGCAAAAAGGAGTTAGCAGGGCGCCTGAAACCAGCGGCTGCCAACATCGCTGTGGAATAATACCGTTGTTGTTTTTTTTTTTTCCATCAGTTCGTATCTCCAGCGACTGAAAACAATTGGAAGCTTTTCAGTGTAATAAAAGACCTAATAATTAACAGCTCCTCTCTAGTGCAATCTTGTCAATCTTATCTGGAATGCCTTTTAAAAAAAGGGGTACGCTCGCCACTGAAACAGGTCTCATCCAGGCATTCAAAATCCAGTTTTTTTTTTAAATTAATCTTTTTTAAAATAAAGTCTGGATGGCTAGAGTTAGCAACCGTACATTCTATAGGTATCCATAAATCCACGGCACAGGCCACGAATTGCTATGGGGGCCCATTTTAAGACGCAAGTGCCTTTTGAAGTAAGCACCCAGGTGCACTATTTTATCCATTGAAATGATCTTTGCAGACACAGTCACATTCCTCATGGTGTTCCAACTGTACATCTGTCAGAGATCTCTGCAAGCCTCTTGTTCCACTCCTGTGTCTGAGCTGGAGAACCTGCCACATTCAAAAAAATATATAAATAAGAAGGAAGAATCTCTCCGCTATGAATACAGCCACGCTAATCGACCTGCAAACTGACAAAAGTGCAGCCCCATACCTCGTGATATTTTTTGACGACCTTGGTGGGAATGCACTGGCAGTCATAGCACCCGCGAGCGCAACAAGCACAGTTGCCCCCGCATCGCTTCACCAAGAGGCAGTTGGGCCAGAAGATGGTATCGGTCCGCCTCAGCTCCTCACGGAGGGACACAGAGAAGTTGCGCGGGGTGCAACTGTAAAGTCGCACTTCCTCTTTCAGCAGGTTCAGATCCACCATTCCTGGAGATCAAGACAGTTAGAAAGAAAAGGGATAGACGCTGAATACAAACACCTATATTCTAGTCATGGTGTGGGACTAATTTAATGAAATAAAACAACATTTTAGAAAGTTAGCATTTCATGTGTATAATTATTATTATTTAAATCAACAACTGAACAGTGGGAAGGGGAGCCTTGGTTACAACTTAAGCGAGTTCATCCTTTAGTGACTTCCTTTCCGTCCTTAAAGAGACGGCACTACTGGAAAAAAAAACTCCTTTTCTACTCCTGCAAGTGCAGGGAGGCTAAACGTTCGCACATTTCGCGAGACAATCAGGGCAAAACACCGACGCCTGACAGAATGCAAGCCGCAGCAGGAGCTGCCTCGGGCAACAGCTGATGATTTGTGTGCTTGGTGGGACGGGCGAGGGGGAACGAAAGAGACCTCACCTCTGGATTTCCTGGGACGGATGAATGACTTTCCGAGTGCATGCCATGTTGGCTTGTACAGGTCCTCCATGTCCAGCTGCCATCTATCCGGGTCCAAGTATTTCAGAACCTCCTCCAAGGTACTGAGGCCAGAGACCGCTTGGGTTAACACATCCACACTCTGCAGAGAAGGTGGCAAAACTGTGGGCCCTGGCGGCTTGGGAGTGCTCTGAGTTCAAAAGCAAAGAAGGAAACAGTTTTCTTCAGTAACCAAGCCTTCAACAAAGAGATGGAACTTTTTTGACCAATTTTTAAATTAATTTTATACAGCTGGCCTGGTAATTTACGAATAGAAACAGCATCAAATTTTATCCTCCACCTATAAAAAAAAAATCACAAGCAAGCTGCATTCAAGTCAAATAAATTCAAATAAATACATACATTTTTTTTTTAAATAACTGCCATTGCTCTTCACAGTTATAAAAGCAACTGGAATACAACGTATATCAAGAGTGGCAAACAGTTAAATGCACAAATAACAAAACCTTTAATTAATCCTTACAAAAGTACATTTAGATTACCACGCAACTGTGTGTGGACTGTTCAGACTACTTTGGCATCCAAAACAAATATTTTGCAAGTGAGATACCACTACAAAAAAAACGACCTGTATGTTAGATGAAGACCCTGTGTTGTTATCAAAATGATTAAACCAGTTGCCATGGCTGTAGTGATGACAGAGGCACTGAGAAAACATTTCCCAGTAATAAAGTAAACGATCAAGCGAGGTGTCAAGTTCAGAAAGTCCAGATAAAGATTCCACCAAATGAAGACCGTATTATACCCTGACAGCAGTTTGTCCCTCATGGATACTGATTTACTGCACTCAGAGTCGACTTGTCTGCCACAGACTTATTACACTAAAGAGTCCTGTTACAACTCAGAAACACTGAATAGACTTTATGCCATTTCCCCCCATTAAACAGTACACGGAATCTGCCGGAAAATCCGTTTTGTTCACCACTCAAAATAAAAGAAAAAAAGAAAATGTGGCTTAATCTTGGCAGCTGCTATCTTTGCCAGTCAGGGATGGCAAAACTTCACAGCTTGTAAATGTTGACAGTACCATGCTCTCTAAATCAAGGGCTTACCGTGGTGACAATTTATAATCCTCCAGCCAAACATGCTATTTAGAGACAGTACTGAGCCACGTCTAAGACCAGCTGTGGTTCTATCAGTCGAGGCCTTACTTAAAAGATCTTGTTGACGGGCTACAGAAAACCACTAATGTCTTCGACTGTCACATCGCCTTATTGCCGCACATATAGATGTTAATTTTGCCTCTGATGAGGTTTTGTGTGAGGTCGTAATACAAAGCCTTCAGTTTATAGTGCTTGAATGTTTTAGCCAGGGAGTGATTCAGTCAAAATGCAATATAGCTCGTCCTTAATTTGAACTGACAAACTTATAAAATACTCATCCAACATTTAATTATCTGACAAATAAAACATTCATGGGTTGAAATAGAAGTATTTACTGTTTTCAGTTTCTTGAGGTTGTTTTTTTCCTCAAGAGGATCAAGATAAGAACTATCTTCTCAATTGACTCAAACTGTGTCTATCTCATCTTTTAAATTATGCCCGTGTATGACAAAATGTCACACTGGAAAATACCCCCAGGTCATTCTATATGTGTTCTTTTACACTAATGCAATGAATAATATCCTTAACATGGCACAGACAATACAACTCTTGTATATAAAATTTTCAATTTTAGCTTATTATAATAGTGTGACTATAGGAAAAATATGTATAAAACATGCAAAAACAAAACAATGACTCCCACTGTGTTCCACTGCCTTGACAAAAAAAATGTGTTTCAGATTGGTTTCAGGCTATGCCAATCCTATACAGAGGAAATGGCTCAAGAAACAGTCAAGGGCATGCAGAAAAATCTTGGAACGAATAGCAATAGACACTCTATGGCCACATCTTGGTTCTCATCTGGTGATTTAAGCAGACTTAAGAAGGGAATTAACTGATTTGGAGATTTGAAAGTAATGAAAAGCACCGGATTAGTACTTCAAGGTTCAATATACACAGCCCACCCTCAAACATACCCTTTTGTGTGCAAACGTAGTGTGTGATGTACATCTAATATGATATATGATCCATGGTACCCTCATTTTGGCATTTAAAAATTGCTATAATTTAGCATGCTTCTAGATGACAACATGGACTTTTGGACGAACCATTCTTGTCTTACCCACAAATCCACACAGGCCCAGTTTCTCCTCTGCCTGAACCTTCATTTAGAAGACCTGAGAGTGGAGCTCATTATTCCGCTGATACCCTATCCGTCTTCTGAACTGTGGCATGACCAATCTTTTCCCTCTACCAGCATATTCCCCGCTCTCACCCCCACCGGTCCACTCTCCACTCGTTCACAGTCCCACGCCGGGATCAAGAACACCCTCCACCCAGCCCTAACTCCTACCCCTTCCCTGGCCCATATAGGTGAACAGGGCCTTGCGGTTCTCGGTCCTTTCCGCCCATGGGACGTACAGTATAACCAACTCTCTCACTACCTTCTGCCAGCTGTTCTGACAACACCTGGGCTACCCAAGCACCAACTTGTCCTGAAGACATTGTTGGTTTTGCTTGTTGTACTGGAATCGTGTCTGACATCCTGAATTTTTGTATTAGTTACATTGACAAGTCCCTACACTGATCTGTCACGCACATGACAGAGCACTTAATGTTACCTAATGGTGAAGTGTTGTTCTTTGCAATATCTTATATTGACTATTTTATTTTAGGAATCAGTTGTACTTTTTTGTTCATCTACCCTAATAGCAATGTAAGTTTTCCTAGATAAGCAAGTCAACAAATATATTTCAATAATTACCTAATGTGTTTGAAACAAAAGACAAAGGAACTGTCCGGTTTGTCAATAAAAGTACTATGCTTCAGATAGTCAGTGATCATACAAAGTTAAGATCAAACTGATTGGACTGAATCTGTATCACAGACAAATTTAATCTCTGATTTTATTTATAAAAAATTCAGTTGCAAACCATTCAAATATAAGGGCATATTTGTGCTGAGGAGCCTATTCAAAAAACCCCAAAAACAACCTACATATACTTAAGCAGTTATGCTTAAATATTATTTTCGGATTGAGCTGCGGTTGAACATAACTTGCAATTGATTTATGTATTTTCCGTGCCAATTTATCGACTCTGAGTCAAGTCCTCACATATACGGCTGGCAGGGACTTCAGCGGCTGTTAGCTCCATCATATCACCGCCCCGTGATTGAAAGGCCGTGAGTACCTTACGCTATTCGTTCCCAGCCTGACCTGCTCCCGGTTTTACCTTTGTGTGAGTGCTGGGGCACAATGACTCTCAGAGCAGAGCGGAAACGAAGTTTCTGTGAGCGGGTCACTGAAAGCTGACGTTTGAAAGACAATTTCACTTCAGTCTTTCAAAGTCAATCTTTTCCTTGTGCGCCTGTGTTTTAACAACCTTTTGCCTGCCCTTGGCGTTTCCAAAACCTCTTCCTAAAAATTACAGCTGGGGTTATTTTTCCCCCCCCTTTCATGGAAGTGGTGAAGATAAATCATTGCTGTTTAAATATAAACTAACTGCTGCCTTTCGGCCTAGAGCTCCAGTAGCTTTGGTTTACCACAGGGGAACAGAGAGCTGCTGTTTGCACGAGGCTCCAGAATTAAGGAATTCTCTAAAAAGCCTGGTCAGAGCTTGAGCAATCTGGCTTCCCTCTTGTGAATTTGGTTAGCTGGAATTCTGCCCTATTAAGGAAGACAGACTGGATTACTCCTGCTAATTACATTCCCTGCATGTATTTGTAAAGCAAAGGAGACCCTCATTACCAGCACATGCTTCACCTGTGGTGACTCTCTTGAGAATATTTAAGCTAGACTGTTGAAATACAGCCCGAGGTCAAATCATGTAACCGTGGGACAAATGACAAAATCCTAATTTGTTACAGTCTTATTGCAACCACGGCAACGCATATTTAATGGTGCCACATTTTGGACAGCTATTCTTACCTGGAAACAGGAATTCAAGCCTCCTTCAATAAACTTTTTTCACATTGATTTAAACAGAGCAGGGATTTTTCACTGAGTCACAAGGTCAATACTGTGTAGATGGCAGAAAACTATAGGCCTTGTCCACAAAAATGCACACTGGGCAAAAAGTAAAGATCAAGACAATTATTTTTGAATAATACGTAATATTAGAATTACCAGACCCACTGGGGAACTGAAAGGAACAATTCAATTTCACAATTTTCATTAGCGTGTCTCCTGGGCAATAACTGGAGAGATTAAAAAGTAATATACATATAAGGTTGTCAAAATATTAACCAAATAAAATAAATAAATGTCACTACTTCATTTTAGCAGTAGTGGTGCCATTAAGGAATGTAAAGCTATAGCACATACATACACATTGATAGTGGTCACTTTCAGAACATGTATATTACAAACATATCACTGTACAAACAGCGGAACAATTGTAAGGTAATACTTTCAAAGGAGACAATCTCTTGTACTATTTACTGTGTGTAATACTGGTCAATAAGTAAATAATAAGTCATAGGATAAATACGCATTTTTTAATGATACGCCAACGATACACACACATCAAGGCAGGCCACACGCATCAAGTAATGTTCTCTGAGAAACAAAGCTCACACTGAAACTTAAATATAATTATTCAATAACACAAGAAAAACTAAGAAAAGATACTTCAAATAGAGTCCAGTCAGAAAAGCACCAAGTCCGGACAGTTTAAATTAGTATACAGGGTCTCTTTGTTCTCCACACTATCACGAACAAGCACCTCCTTACAGTAGAACAGGAAACCGTCTCGAGTCCACTCTGATTTTTTCTGACAGAAACGCTCAATGCGATTTAAAAAGACAAATCCTGTTTTGAAACACACAGTAGTAGTCCATGTGGTGTACACATAGTATTTAAAACACATACAAATAATAATGAAATTATAAGAGGAAAATAACATAGTTATTACCTATAGTTTAGTACACAAGGTGTATTGCTATCAAATCTACAAATTGAATGCACTTAATAAAGATGTCAGCGCTGAGTATAGATTGTAATCAAAACATTAATTGTGTCAATGCTCATTTAATTTGGAAAATGTATGGTTTTTTTTTTACCATTGTTGTTCAATTAATGTTTAATTTTGATCATTATCACATCGAATAAAAATGTAATGAAAAGTCGCTTTTCACTACTGAATTTCAGCAGTTTACCTAGTTCTCATTTACATTGAATACCACAAAATGAATGGCCTACAAAATATGAACTAAAGGGTATCTTTGTAGTTTATAGCTTATAACAGAATATCCTTGTGCAGGAATTGGGAAACAATGGAACAGATGTTATTTAAAAATGAAAAATAAGACTTACTTTGCGAATGATCACATGTGGACTGTGTTCTGTAACAGTAGAATATAAGTTGCACTATTGTTGAGTTGTAACAATAGGGCTCAATTCCAAAAGCGCAATGGTTCAGACATGCGTGAACACTATATAAACAACCTTGAAGGAAGCACAAAGAGCCACTATTGTTCTCCAAGAAAAAAGGGACTATTAAATCATTTAGAGGTTTGATCTTAATAAATCGTTTGTCAGTACATAAGTAACGGTACGTAATTGAATCCCCTCTTGTTCTTTAAATGGCTAAGGGGTGTTGTGACCTGAGCCAAACAGCTCTGATTATCGCAGATCTCAGCTCTGTGGATTGAAGTGATGTAACCGACGCAGACTGGGACGGGACCAGGAACCGCACGTAAATGTTCCCATTCATTTGCTGGCACGAGCAGTTTCATATGAAATGCTAGGAGCATTCCATAAAGTGTTTGGTATTAAAACGACATTTTGTTTCATGCTGTTAATAGAATGTCTATCAACTCAAGCGCTTAGACTTGTTTTGAACTTGCAACTGGACAGCCATTTGTTTTATCAGAGACAAAAATCAATACAATATTTTACAAAAAAGTATCTGAATTACATGCACATTCTCATCCGTTTTGTAATGGCACTGTGGACATTTAGTAAATCTCAACTCTGACACTAAATCTAATATAAGTATTGAATTGTTGTGAAGGAAGGCAAAAAGTAGTTTTCGGGAGAACATGGTGTACTGTTGTATCAAAAGTGGAGAAAGTCAATTCCATGTTTAACAAATCAAGGCAGAGGAATTACGGCCTGCTTTCGAAGTAGGAGAGTGGAAAAATGGCAGATGGCAGTGACTACATCTCGCTACTTTACAGTTATATAACACATAACATTTAACATCGCCTAGCATCAAGAAGCCTTGTGACTCTTGTGAGCCAAGTCATGCAAGGAAATATTTAATTCACGTAAAAGAATTATGCATTATTCAAAAGAATGCTGAGTAAAGATTATTTTTTTTAAATTGATGTTACGAATAGTCAGTTAAAATCGAGAGACGGTGCTTACCATTGGGAGTAGTGAGTATGTAATGCAGAATCCCGGTTTTGACGGAAGGTATTGATCTGATACGAAGCGTATCCTAATCTGGTTTCCTTTGGACACCAACTCCCCTGGTACTGACTGCGATCCACACCACCGACCCAGAATAGTGCCCTCAACGGGCTCTTCGATTTCAACAAAGTCATACCTAAAATAGTAATGATAAATTAAATGAGCTTATGAAAGTGTGTGGCCATCAGCAATGGCCAGAGCTGCCATAAAAAAAACCCATTTCATTTCAGAATTTTCACACAAGTCATAAGAGATTTATGCTATGTCATACAACCTAAACTTAGTTTCAGACTTGCTATGCAATTGCAGTGGATTGTGAGGTCATCAGTGCCAAGCCATGTTTGCTCATTTGATCTTGTATCCCAGCATTGTTAACGGCTGTTCTGGGTTTTGTTCTGATCATGCTTAACACTAACATTCTGCGGTTATATCAGAAACGCAGTCTGGTTTTCCCCAACTTAAAAAATCTAATTTTAACAGCCATATTTATAGATTATTCAGTCCATTTGTAAAATAAAAAGTTATGTCGATTTTGTCTTGATATGCATGGCTTCAGAATTAAACACAAAACCAGAAACAGTGCAGATATTATGACGCCCAGTTGTCATGTGGGGACTAAAGGAGTCCCACAAGGCTCAGTCCCAGACCCCATTCTTTCTTCCATCACTATAATTTGTATAGCTCTTGTCAGACAGCGAATCCCTCATCTACCTCCATGCCAGTGACACCTTTTTCCCCACAGAGTCAACTTCATTATTTGTTATTATAATGAGTGATGATGACAGAACTTATGGCCTAGTTTCTATGAAATTGAACAGGCTTTTATGTTACGTGATTTTAAAATGTCAATTATCAGATTAGATAGTGATTAAAATACATACTAAGAAAAAAGCAAAACCTTAACCTTAACAAAACTTGCTTTTACACATATACATATGTGTACATATGTACTTGCACAAATAGCATTTTGATGAATTTACCCTCTTTTATGTAAATCAAAAGTACATCTTGCAAATACCTCACATAAAGTGTCCCTGCTTCTATCACATACTGAGCTCAGAAGTCTCAGCACACAAAGAAGACCTCGGGGACATGTCAACAGGCTCATGGTATCAGGAAGTCATGTCCGGGTGTCCTCTGTGGCTGCGATTGATAAATAACTAGCGCAGCCCTGAGTGCAGAGACATGTGCCAAATGGGGCGGTCGATCATCGCTCTGCTTTCTGCAATGCTGGGTTCCCCTTCTGCGTTTGCTGAAGACACTAACAGAGATTTCATTCACAGGGACACTCCTTATACTCGCCAGGTGTGCTTTCATTTGAATGGGGATTTGGAAAGAGCGACTGCCTGCAGCAGTGAACCTGTCATGCATTGTTCAGCCATCAGAGGGCTCCCCAGGAATAAGCCAGCATTGATGTGGATAGCTGCATTCACTAAACAGCACAGACACACAGCTCCCAATGTAAAATGAGTTGAATATGGGAGACACATTTCTGGTTGCTGCTGAACCCAGAAACCCAGACTAATATAAATGACAAACTTTGATGCTCCGTATCTATCCGAGAAGCGTTGAGAATGGCATACTGCACAAGGAATCTACTGGAGAGCTTTAAGTAATGTATATATATAAGACGGGCATTTCCTGAAGTTGTGCTTACTTGCATATCCCATCTTCCGGCTCCTCAAGCCCAAATCTCTCATCGAATGTTAATTGTATCTGCATGTTCACACTCGCAGAAACCAGCCTCCAGACTAGCATTATGTTGCGAGGGTAAGTGTGAGGGAAGGCAGGGCTGTGGATCGCTCCGTCTGTAGACACTGTGATGATTTTCTCAAGACTGGAATCCTGGACACCTATAAAGAGAGTTGAAATTTGTTTATCATAAACATGCACATAACGGATTACATGTTAACCTTCATATTAATAATAAAGTGCCTGGCCAACTCTCGACATACTGGTATTAAGATGCATTTCCTATATGGCATAAAGCATATTTGCTTTGGACACATTGAGACCATCCAGGCACATGAATAAAACTATACATTTTTCATTACTTTACAACGATGACTGCATTGCACCTGGTTTAGAGAGTTTCACATTGCTATGCAAGAATACTATTGGTGCATTCAATGGTCTGATGACTGCTGGCTGAAGCAGGAAAGCAGGAGAACGAAATGTGAAAAAACCCTGGTGTATACCTATGTCCGTTTAGTTTCTCTGGGCACAAATATTTTGGGCCGTTGCTATATTTGTGTTGACAAGGTGAAGAGTGTTTTTATACTGGGCAACTCTCTTTCTCCAGGTCCCAGGTCTGTTATTGCTCTTTTTAAAGCCATCGCCGGAGAAAAGGCTGACAGTGTCCTTTACACAAATTGATTGCTTCCATGGGTGGCAATACATCACAGCCTTTTCCTGGCCGCTCAATCTGCTTGGAGCCAGGTATTTGCTGCACTCAAGTGAGAGGGTGTAGCACTGTCCATTTACAAGCTCCCCGCGATGCAGAGTAGCAGCATTGTTCACTGGCTGGTTTTAAATCACTCGTGTCCCTCCATCAGACTCTGTCACTGGGAAGGCGGATCACTGCCAATTTACCCCCTCGATTTCCCTAGGAACCATCAACCAGAAGCTTTGGGCTGTTTACTTTCATGACGTACATAGAGGAACGTTTTGCTTTTCAAAAAAAAAAAAAGCACAAATCTGCCAATTACAGAGGAACAATAATGAGTGCCGTCCCTTTAAATAGAAAGATTATTCATCACTAGAACGGGGAATGGGTGTGTTCTGATGGGTGGAGGATTAAACACGTGGGCGACCATGTTTATGGTAGTGCAGTGTATCAACTATTGACTACAGTGGGAGTCTAATTACATTTGGCTACTAATTACAGGAAGGAGGCCAGTGACTTAAACACTTGTGCATGACGGAAGCCTCTTGCTAAAGTTTAAAAAAAGAAACTTTCTTACTAGGGCATTTTAGTGTTTAACTTAATTATAACTATACAGTTTATATATATATATAATTATTATTTTTTTGGAGGGCAAATAAATCCAACCAGAACAACAGCAGCTAGGATTCTGTCTAGATTAGTTAAATCATGTGGCAGCGGCTTTTAGGGCTCATATTCATTAATATTCAACTCCAGAAGACAACTTTTAAATCCCTCATGCAAAGTGAATTCAAGCAGAGTACCATTTTATTGTTAGTAGGTTTAAACTTTGTTTTGATCTCGCTGTGGGCCAGGTTCACATAGTGTGCATGTAGTTGTTTTTTTGACAAAGCAATGCAGGGTTTTTCTGTAAGATTAGCATTGATAGAAGGATTCTATTCTACAATTTTTTTAAAGCATATGAAAAAGCAGCCTGTTTGGTACGGAGTGGAATTCTGTTATTTTAAAGCTGACTTTGTCTCTTAATCCTCCCTAATGCATTGCCCTCAGACCTGACTCTTGCCCACGGAGGCCTCCAAGCCAGACAACTCATTCTCAGACTTCTGCAGACAAATTGTGTGCCAATCACATCTCGCCGTCTTACCGACAAGAAAAGATATTGTGTCCTGATAAGTGATCAGTGGCAAGACCATTCTTGCTCCCTACAAACTGTCAATGGGCATTCTGTGAAATCTTAATCCACGGACCAAATCCATGAAGCAGCGATTCATTGCCATACACAGAAAACACACCCCCTCCACAAGACAGAACTCTTAAAATATTGACTAAGTTATATAAACAGGTTGTACTTTCCTTTCTTCAGCCAGGAATCCTTTGATGTGTGTTTTTTTTTTTTTAATGGAAAAAGGCAGGGTAGATCTTTGAGCGAGCTATAGCATTGACAATGATTGACTGTTCCCACAGTTGCATGGAAGTCTGTATTGGCTGACTTCTGCTGGTTTAAAAAAAATTAAAATAACCATGCATTCAACATCTCTTTGCCACAGAAGCGGTGGCTGTAATCGCTATCATATGCTTTGATTACCAACGTATTACTTTTGGGAAATGCTGTTGCTTAGCGATTGATGTAAATGTGCATGTCAAAGTCCTGGAAACCCGATCCCCGTTGCATGTGGTTTTCATACGGTAAGGGCAACCGCTCACAACGACAATTAGGCACAAAACACATTTTTTTCTCAGTGCATTCATGAATGGAAAATGAGGTTAATAGCTAATAGAAGGACTGATTGTTTCAAATGCTCAGATCATGTTTAAGGAAATTAAACGTAGTCTTTTTTTTTGGTGTGAACTGGTGCAGAGAAAAAAAGAAACACAAGGCTATTAAATTGTTACCATGAAGGGGGGATTTCTTTAGGCATTGAGATCAAAGCAAACTGCTACAAATTACCTAGGCCTTTAGTGAGCCTGAAAAACCTATTGCATTAACTACGTGCACCATATTTTCAGCTGAACAGAAAGAACCTTACAGGGATTGCAATTTATGTTAGAAAGTTTTCTTTTTAACTTTTTAAGCATATTTATTAAAATCTTATTTCCTGTGTATGTTCACATTGTCCCATGTCTTGACCTAACTTTCCTAGTTATGGAAGGCCATATAATGATCACAGTAAGTCTGCTGGGTTCATTTCCTCAGATATGACTTTTCCTTGACCCGAATTTAAAGGAAACGTAACTGGATATGGGATCTAATTCGAATAAAGAGGGCTGTACAGAGCCACTGTTGTGCTTTGTTCACACATTAAAGGGAACCCCATTACAACCAAGACACCATTGTTAAATATTAACCTTCTATTGACAAAAATGCACGTAACATACCAATTAGGAGGGAGGAAATTAAACATTTGAAATAACTGCATTGCATGTTTGGCCCTCTATTAAGTGCATGGCAAAATCATATGAAAAGAATATCCTCAATACATGACCATTGGTCCACCAAGAAGAAATGAATTCAATAAGCCTAAATAAATTCTGGTACATAGTCATCATAATGAATCAATTTAATATATATTATTTCTTTAATGGATTGTTTTCGGTCTAGAAACATAACAGGACTAATGTTTTTATTGTGTATACGCTCCAATAGCTCTTGAATAGACAGGAAATTGCCAACATGGCCGATATTTGAATAGTAGCAAGTTAATCATTTAAGCCATTCTTCATCAATGACTCATACAAGTTACAGAATAACAGGTTTTTTTTTTTTTTTTGGACTGTATATATAGGTCCAAATGTAGATGTAGATTTTTAAAAGTTTTTTTAGTGAATTAGATTATTCATTAATTTAATAATAAACCACTGTCCTGTTGTCAATTAAATCCGATGTATATAAAGAAACAACCCAATCAATATTGGTAAGGTGTCAACATAAAATATAAAATTGCTGTAAATTATGAAAGTGTCCACACCTCACTTATAAAATTGGAGGCTGCAGCTGAAATATATTTGAGGAATAGGTGAAAATGCTCGATGATTTTAGGTTTAGAGGTTTAAAAGTAGGTAACGAACCCCATTGTTCACTTTATTAGCTACACCTACCTAATAGTTCCACATTTTTCCCTCAGAGCAGCCGGAATTCGCCAAGGCGTGACTTTAACAAAGTGTCGAAACCGCGCCTGATGAATGCTGGACCATGTTGGCATCATTGTTTCCCATTGGATAGAGGTCAGCTGACCCGGAAGGCCCCTTCAGTAAGCTTAATTCACAGTCTTGTTCCTACAACCATTTCTAGATAATGATAGTGTTATCCTGCTGAAAGATTCCATTAGCAGACTGATACACAACTACCATGAAGGGATCCACCTGATCGGTAATGATGTTTAGATATCCTGTGGTATTCAAAAGTGTCAAGGGACCCAATGTGTGCCGCAAAATCACGACCCACACCATCACACTGCCATGACCAGCCTGCAAGATGGATCAATAGACTCCCGCGGTTTTAATAGGACCATATCCTGGTCCTCCCATCAGCGTAAAATAGCAGGAACCGGGATTCATCAGACCAGGCAATGTTTTTCCACTGTCCGTTTGTGTTCTGACATATGTCTGTTTGGTTTTGACATATGCTTAACGACAGAATACATCTGCTTCTCAACACTTGGTTTAAATTTAAGACATGACTTGATCTGATACTCATGACGATTCCAAATCAGATGGATGGTTTTCTACTCTGTAGATAGGCCTTTCTTCCTTATGACACACATTAGCCACATGTATTTCTCCAAAACAGTCAAGCATTTTTCATTCATCTCCATTGTCTCAGTCAGTTCTCAAACCACATTTGCTTAGTGGAGAAGGTGGGCCTAAAGATGAGTTTAGAACTTCACAGCACTTTTCAATGTGCTGAAACAATAAAAGTTTGTTTGTTTGTTTTTCTTTTTGTGATAACGAGGACATTTTGGCATCTGCTCCAAGTAATCCTGGCCAGCAGAGCACACCCAAGCGTAGGATCACAGATTTAAATCTGGTTAATGTCGCTGCCCACTTTAGACCCTGAGTGATGGTGGACCACAGGCAGCGCTATTCAGGGTTGGGACTTCCCTCTGCTTCTCGCCAAGAACGAAGCCTGCATCAGAAGCATCAGAAGAACGGACATCAGAAGCCCAGGTACAAGCTCCAAAGCCTGAAGTGTGCTAAATGGTTAATGGCTCAAAGGGGCATGGGTCCATCTACAATTCTACGTTATCTCTGTTTGTAGGGTTTGCAGTAGGGAGCCATAATGTCATGACAGGTGATTCCAGAGAGGGCCTGAATTTGTGCAGAGCCTGTTTCTCTCCTGTGGAAGAAAACACTCCAAATCCAGTTACTTTGTTGTAGTTCCAGGATTTGGATGAAAAAAAAGAACACTGCAGAAAGCATCGCCTCCATATAAATCACTCCTTTCCCATTGCAACAAAACTGCAATCCACACCTGCCACTCAAATATTTCCATATCTCTGCTTGCTTTTATTCCTGATAACCTTTCTCTGCAGATATCTGACTTTTGTAGTTCTTCACAGGCAGTTTTTAACTCTATGTTATTTTTCACGTTAAATGTAAAACATCAGAATCCAGTGAATAAAGGACAGTAATAATACAATTATATTTATAGTAAATCTATTATACAGGTGTATAGTTATGAAAAATTAAAACATATGTATAAATTTAATGTTTAACATTAATTAAGGGCCATAATTTGACTTACAAAGAGTATAACCCAACAATTTTCATCACCATCCAAAAAAGAAAAAAACAAACCTATGAAGATGAGGTTTAATTTCCTTTCATTAAACATGCTCTATCCTGTATAAACTTATCTCCAGATGCTGATTTTTGTTCATGCTACATGCAGCCCGAGTGCAACAACAATTCAGGAAACCTCTAATTACTGCCGACACTGGCCTCTTTAGAAGTCTCTTGCTTCCTTACAAGCTGTCGTCTTGATACATGGCATCAACTTACCCCAAGGATCTTTAAGTGCAACGGACATGCTCACATTAATTTAATTTCCACCTTGAACCCCGTGCCTCAGTATCACTGTGTAATCTCACATCGTCTGCAACCCTGGAGGAAGTGCCCAGCATTGGCATTTACAGATGCGATAAACTCGTTTTTTTATTTATATACACCTCTTCGGAGCTTGATGGGTATTTGAGATATGGGGGAGCTGAGTCATCTGCGGAGGCGCAGGTCAGCACCAAGGTCGTGCAGCAGTTGTGAAGGGGGGCACAGAGTAGTGCCATGGGTAGTCTGTGCAGAGTGGCACTGGCTGAATATAGGCACACACACACACACACACACACACACAAAGAAAACGCACACAGGCTCACTACGGGCACTCCTGCTCCAACTACTGTGC
>JAOVYW010002515.1:49983-63226 GCA_025775045.1 Hiodon tergisus
CACACACACACACACACACACACACAAAGAAAACGCACACAGGCTCACTACGGGCACTCCTGCTCCAACTACTGTGCCGTGACCTTTTGGGTCTAGTCTGCTTAGAGACACCGGCAGCTGGAACCGGGGAGTGAACTACAGCGTTATCCGACCTGGCATCGTTGGCAGACAGTTTGCCTTGTGGGGTCGCGTTAGTGCTGTTGAGGTTCCAGGTTCTTAAGTTTTCCAGGGATATAATTTCACTGATGACTGACGTCCCACAATTTCCACTTTGTTGTGGTCTAGCATCCCACTCTGCCCTAAAACAATAAGTCTAAACAAAAGGGACATGTCATTTGAAAAACACAGATATACAAGATAACTAAAGTATATCAAGTTAAATTAATCTGATACCAAACCTGAAACAGCGGAACTCTCATGAAAAGGGTCTTAGCTGCATCTTGTGTGGCTGCTACAATTAGTACAGTAAAAAAACTCCAGTGGCCTCTGGCTGAGTACATTTTATTCCTTTAGTTCATTGTTTCAGCTTTGGAATTGAGTAGAAAACGATTTATATATAAATAAAAAACAGCAAAGGAAATTCCCAAGACCAAAGCTGCCTCACTTTAAATAGGTAATGCTCTGATCATACATATAGAATTACTTCATGCATGAAGTGCCCTTGGCTTGTAACAACAGGTAACCTATCGTATCGTATTATATAGATATTTATGACCGTGATTACTGTACTCGTACTTTTCTTTTCATCTCATTCTGATCTTCACATCTATGAGTCTCAATTAGGCCCGGTCATTTGGTTGTGGCAAATCACCCCGGTGGGAATGATTCTTTAGTAAGGAAAACAAGAAAGGTATCGATCCAGCCCGATTCCCTCTGTGCCGTTCCTGCCATTGACCGACATATTTTGAAGTCGCCACTCTCTCTCATGGGGTACTGTGAAGGCGAAGTTGCCTAAATACAGACACATGCTTCCCAGGTAAAGCGTAAATAACAAGCTACTGAGATTACTCAATTGTTCTCTTTAATGCGTTAATGAAAGATGGAGTTTGACTGAATTAGAGTTTAATTTAACCTCCAAGTACCATTCACTCGAGCTAAGTCATCTTTAAATAAGCAGAAAAAAAGAACATACCATTTGTAAATACAAACTGTTCCCTCAAAAGCTGAAGCTTTCTCAACAACCAGACTTTACATGCTACAAAAAGTCTTTGTGTAGAGGCATGTCAGTTAATCTGGAGATTGTGGTTTGCGCCAATATCTACAATCAAACATATTCATTTCTGACGCAGGCCTTTTAACCCGGGAGGCATTATATCAGAATTTCACAGTTAACTCAAGAGTGGGTATCATATGCTCTATTTATTAATTAAATAAACACAGCAAGGTAAGAGATTTCATCGCCCTAATGACACTTAAAGACCCGAGATCTCACAGGATGCAAAACCAGAGGCAGGTTTCCGTTCATTGACAGGTCCGCTCATGCTAAAGTAATGGAAGTAGACAGAGCTAACGTTCAGTGTTTGTTGGTCCTATCCTCGCTGCAATGGCCCATTAGGCACCCAATGATTTTTTTTCTTCCCCCCTCTTCTCACCATTCATAACAGTGAATACTCCCTGACTTAATAGCGTGCTCCCCCACTTCACCTTCCATAACAACAATCGGCTGCAGCTAAAAGGAATGGCCTAGGCCCAAGTGTTCCTGCAGGAGGACCAGTTAGCGGCGTGAGCGGCGTCGCCTGTTTTAACCGATAAATAGAAGCGTTAAATGGATGCCAGAGAGAGCCCCTGTGGACTCGGCGCACGTGTCCTGGACTCAAACGAATCCGCCGAGATGGAAACGTCTGTCTCCCCTCTGGGGTGCCAGCTGCACGGCCATCTTATGGGCACTAGTTGGAATTGTTTCTCCGGAGCGCAGCTGAGGATGTTGGAGAGGAATGGAGGAGGAGAGGAGGAGAGGAGGCGTGGGGGGGGGAGGGCGGTGCGGTTTGGCATCAAAAGTGGGGCAGATAAACAGCCCCCCGGGCGTCTTAAAATGTAGCCTTTCATGTGTGCCGAAAAGTCAAAGAGCAAGCATGAAATATTGGCACCTACATGGACAATGGCGCAAACTATTCCTTCCCTGTGAAGACTCGCATAAAAATCTAATCAAAGTCAATGTATCACTGCCTACACGTTGCGGGTTGCATGGGAAATTAACCTGCTGGCAACTTAGCAATATATCATTCCATTAATGACAGTGGGGCTAATTGCCCAATGCGATGTGAAAGGTTACAGCGCTGGTTGAAGTGGCTGAAGTTCCTAGTGGCTTTAATCAGCTGATGTACCAGCTCTTCTTAATTTTCTGATGAAAATACATTTAATGCAATTCTGGGTAACGAATGAAATGGGCAAGACACTGTCAATTCAAATCAAGTCTGCATTCTTAAATAGAATTTAACTCAGGGCTTGCGTTGTTTCAACTTCTTCTATGCTGTCCTTGTCTAGTTACTTCCAGTTATATCACATCTCACTTGTAAACAGTGTGTTGAGGATTTTTAAAAGAAACTCCAAAAGGTATAATCAGTTTTCAGAATAAGAGTTTTTGGTTTTATTTTTTTATTGTGCTTCTGAGGAGCTACAAGGTAATATAAGTGATACTCAGAGGAGACAAAATGAAAGGATTCCCCATCATGCCTCAGTGGAGACAGTTCCCCCCCTTCTTCCACAGTTGACTTTATGAATCCTGCCAGAAATATTTCATGACGGGGCTCCAATTATGGTAATCCTGACAGGAACATATCTGACCAAGCTTAACATAAACAGGCCATTTGGCCCTTCCGCCAACAGCTTCCTGTTAACTATAACAAGAATATAGTTTTCAGCCTTCAGCAGAGTATGCCGCTCTCCCAAAAATATAGCAGCATAAAAGTGTAATAAGAAAAAAAAAATCTCTCCGCGTCAAAGTGTAATAAGTTGACTGGATAAACTGAAGACAGAGTTGGCTTGTCAGCTGTATCTCCTTGGCCAGCAGGGCTGTTTTAATATTGCCTCTCTACAAGCAATAACGAGAAACAGCAGAGCAGATGTTCTGCGCAGAGGAACTGCAGGTCAGGGGAGATCACACCTCGCCGTTTTCAGACAATCCTGTCAATTTCCTGCTACGCAGTCAGCTGCCGATGCTGGCTTCCTAGCCAGACGCCATGCTGTGTTTCCCTCTGAACTCCCCTCTTTAAGCTTCAAGGCAATAATAAACAGAAAAGAAAAAAAACACTTCTCTCCTGCACTGCCTTGGGCACAGCCTGACCCCCCTAAGGGAGGGGCTGCTGTCACCGTCCGTCTACAAGCCAGGAATGCTTCGCCTCCCGAGCGACAGGCTCTATAGGTCAGCGTGGTCGGACAAGAAAACCTTTTTAGGTTAATCATCCCCTCAAAGGCGATACCCGACCATTACTTAACATTTTTTAACGATTCAAAAATCTATTCTTCAGAGACAGAACAATTTATTGCAAAGTATTATATGCATTGTTTTTAACTATTTATAATTATAATTATATATTTTATAATGTACCGCTTTCTCAGCTTATGACCGATCAACAATCCAGAATCGTTGTGCAGAGAACGTTTCCGTGGATGGGGCACACACTGGATGAATTAAAAAGAATGTGTGTATACACAGGAGATTTTTTTTTTTTTGTAAGATGTAGCCATGCATTACGCTGCAATTACAAAAACCAGGGAGAAAAGAGTCTCACAGATGTTTTTTAAAACTTAATTATGTTGCGGGGACGGCTAAACCATCTATTTAAATTCAAAGTGTGGTCAAGAGACGGAAAAAAAAAAAAACAGAAGCTCAAATAACGGCCCTTTCTTTAAAAATAAAGTGCGTGCATTTCTTTGCAAAGCTCGGAGCAGCATTTCAAGTTGTTTTAATTACCCTCCTGCCAGGTAAGCTTTCAGTACATTTTGTGGGGGGGCGTAGGGAACCTCCAGACTGTGACAGGCGTACACACGTTTATAGTGGCCCCAGGGTCGACCCCTTCTCAGAGCACAAAGACGGTACACGTTGACCAGTGAGGTGTAATCTCAACACCATATTTCACATATTTGGCTGCTATCATTGCTGTTGCTTTAAAAACAAACTGAAGTCCAGAAACGTGATGTCATGCGTCTGCTTTGCTGCAGTCCCTTCAAGTGTACGCAGGAATGTGCTTTCCTTTTAAAAAATCTGTGTCAAACATTTATAAGACTTTGCCATTGGGTCAGGATAGCAAGAAGCTCGAATTCAAGCACGCTTTTAAAAGACCATCAGTTACAGCACGTTTAAAGCAATTGCAGGAATATCCACCGAGAGGATGCGAAGGACCAGAAGCTGAGGCCTTCTCTTGCGTGAGATAAAAGACGTAGGAGAAAAATCATCTACAGTGGCTATATCTCCCCTCAGACCTCAGACCACTTAACCACTAATACACTGTTAAAATGTTTAGCAGATGCTCTCGGCCTGAACAACTACACATAGCTCAAAATGTTATGCTTAGCCCTTTTATACAGCTGAATATTTACTGAAACAATTTAGGTTAAGTGCCATACTTAAGAATCCCACAATGATTCTCCTTCTCTAGTTCCTTTAACCACTGCACCACCTGTTGCCCTGCTCCTCAATATTTATCGGTCTCAATAGCAAAAACCTCACAAGCCATTTAGATTTGAGGTGCTTTTGAAAGTCGACCTCAATTTCTAAATCTGTATTTATTCATCTCTGCTCTTGAAAAGAAAGCTAGCAACCAACATGCCTTAAGCAGAGTATGCCATCATATAATAACAAAGGTATCTATTGTCTGCTGTGCCAATAATTCTGAGTTAACTGATGTAACCGAGCTGACACGGAGCAGACCATCTGTCTTTGTGCTTTGTATCAATGTAGGGCTACAGTACAGCGCAGCAGTTCCGTCCAATAAGCAACGCAATTTGTTTAGGTGTGAATATTAAAATTTTAGGCCGGTAACCTAGAAAATGTTCCCCTTCCTACTTAAATAGAAGATACACTGCTGGTATACAGAGCCAACGTTCCAACAAGCAGTAGGAATTATATAATTTGGACATTATATCATGATACCTGCACGTACTTGTACATGATACCTGAAGTAAAAGCTTGTATTTCCAACAGAATTGGGATTTTGTGCATTTATATTTACATATATATATATATAAAATATATATATATATATATATATATTTTTTTGTAGTATCAGTTTAGTAAACCCTGCTGCAAGATTGTCAGAGCTCAAAAACTGTGGGTGAATAAATAAAGATAAGAAATAGGATGCATTAAGAGGTTTTACACTCAAAGGGTGATGAAATCTGGATGCAGGTGAAAGAATGTAGGTGTGCCGCCTTCAGACAGACAACCAAGGTCAGCGTGTCAAGCATGCCGCACTTGCAGCCAAAGTTTTAAGTGTAATGGAATTTAGTTGGACTTTTTGGCATCTGAAACAGGAACATATCTGTGTAAAGCCCTCTAAGTTTGCAGAAGGCGATTTCAGTGCCCATATTAAACAAATCTTTACACATGGTTTGAAATAATCCATTTGTTTAAACATGACAGTTTAACTATCAGCGATGAAAGAAGATTTAATGATGGAAAAATATCATGTTTCATTGGTTACCCAATCTGAACGCTTTCTTGCCTTTATTAATACTACAAAGTCATTTCACTTAAGGTAAACACAACACCATTACAAATATATAAAACTTTATAATAAAATTGGGATGTGTTGGCAAACTATTAAACATATTTATACATTTTTTCCCCACCAAATAGTCTTGGCTCCTCCTTGGTGGAACAATCGACTCGGTCAAAACTATGGAGTCACAACACGGCAACACATAAACGGTCGTATTGAATCGTATTATTAGAACTTTGGCACTTTGGTATGCTCCTGTATTTTCTTCTAAGTAGACATTTGCAGTCCTTCAGAAGTCTAATGCTGTGGGACCCTCTATTTGTACCCGTGTTGGCGGTGTGCAGACACTTAATGCAAGTCCCACAGAATAGGAGCATCTGCTGCATGAATGAAAAGTAAAAAGTGAATCCATTCATTTTCTCCCATATGAAGAAAAAAAAAATTCCAGACTTTACAGTGTTCATTTTTTCCCACATCCTTTTTCTCTACTGCTGATTGAAAAGAAAAAGAGAGACAGAAACGAGAGAAGTGGGGGAACAATGTTGTCTAGTTCACACCAAGAGGTACAGCAGGAAATCATGACTGGAAGATAAAATGCCCCCCAATACCAGGCAGACAGAGACAAAACAGTTGTCATCGTACGCGCAGTGTCAATGTTAGCATTGGAGAAGTGAGTCTAAATCAACAGCTAAATTCCAAAAAAGCAATCTTAATCAGGTGTTATGCCTGAGCCCATTTATGGTACTATTGTTTTTTTTCTCCCCCTCTGGGAAGTTCCACATTTTGACATTTCCTTGGCAGGGAGTTTGGGGGGTTTATCAGCCTCTGGTACAGCTTTACTGCTGCATTGTTAATGGCTGCATGTGGTCCAGCAGATCACACAATGATCTAAGATACTTTTGTGATACTTATGATAGGCTTAAGGACAACCATACATTGGATGTGCAACACTGCAGTAAACACAAACTTTCTGACATCTCAGGATACTGAAGCAGCATTATAATCCTGATCTCGGGCATTACACTTAATAAAACGATGTCTAGTACACCGTGCAGCACTTAAATTAATTTAAACTAATGTCTGATATTAACCAAGACATTCAATTGAACCAATTATTCTTATATGATAGACAGCAGCAATTTACTCTGAATGTCAGGGTGGATCAGTTAAAAGTTGAATGTGGGTAGCTTCTTTGTTAATAATATTCAGAACAAAGGCTATCACCACTTTAGGCTGTGCAGTTACAACGATGCATTGTTTGTACTGTAATCAGTCGTAATTGATTGTCCAGTTGCATTTTGCCCAGCCCAAGGTATATATGTATAGTAAATCAGCCAGTAAAAATGCCATTCCATTGGCTAAGCACACAGTAAAATAGTTTGACAGACAACATCAAGAATGTAGTCCCTGCTGAATGGCTGTAGGAGTGTAGTACAAAACACTTTCACCCTTGCGGTCCCTAACTCGTTAGAGGACTGGATCAAGACATGCACTGAAGGACCGTGCTATAGTGTCTGAAGTTTTTGGCTGTAGCCTTCCTTTCTGCTACTGATTTCGATAAGACTAAGATCAACTGCTTGGTAGGGTTACTTTCTTGCTCGCAAGCCCTTTTTCTGTCTATGAGTGCAGGTTTTTTGGCGCAACCTGAAGAGTCTGTAGCTTGCTGGACCGTAGCTCCTGAACAAACTCTAGAACATCCTATTGAACTTCTACTGAACTCAGCCAGATGTCATGTAGCCGATTTCTCTGCCTAACATCAGCACATTAGGACTGAAGCCTGTGGTTGAGAGTGGTTGAGTGACTGTAGTAAGTGGGGACAGGTGGGTAGTAGGAGATGCTTGTCCCAATCAGGCTGAATACAATCCACAAAGGACCTAATCATCTGCAAGAGTGTACAATTAAACCGTTTGGCTTGGGGCCATTGGAGGCCGGCCGATATGGTGTCGCTCTCAAAGTTCCTTGATCCCTATGAATCTCCAGTGACACCCTGAAGCGAGAAATGAATTCAAACACAAACCTCATGGTAGTCATGTTTGCTCCCCGTTCAAGAATAGGCCTTAAGCCAGCAGATGAACTAGTCAATAATGACTAAGATGCATCTATTTCCATACTTTGAAACTGTCTGGAAAGTCTGCAGGGTGCCCCTAAGCTTTGCCTCCCATGCAATGTTGTCTGATACACTGAAGGGTCTTCTCTCCTAGGTGACCAGCTTAGGGTGCTCTTCCATGACATGGTGTCTGCATTGGAGTAGTGGGAACTTGCTTGGTGAATAAACTGGCCTTCTGTGATGGGGAACGCCACAATGGTTGCAACCATAAAACATCAAAAGCTTGAGCTACTTGAATGCTCTTCTCCCCAGATAAAGCTGCTGAGACCCCTTTTCAACAGGAGAGTGTGGGGGTGACGCAATCCTCAAATCCTTCTGCAAGTCTCCTGTAATAACTACAGAAGCTAAGAAAGGCTTGTAGAGATTGGCGGGAGGGCTCAATTCATGAAGGTTCTTGATCAGGAATGGGTTAGTCTTAATACCTTCGCCACTTACAAAAACAAGATTAGTTCTTTCAGGACCTAAAAACACTGCAGTCCTTTGAGAATTTCAGACTGGGTCAGGATGTTGGACATCAACATACTGACCCACAATAATAACATTACCTAGATGTGAGTAGTGTGTCCTGTTACAATCCTTGCAGCTTGATGGCTCTATGGAACATGTTGAGTGCATCTCATAGCCTAAAGGGAATCCTTGTGTACTCATATAACCCATACTTATGCGTCACCAAGCCTGCCTTTGAACGGTCCTTCTCACTAACCTCAATATGCCAGTAGCCAGACAGCGGATCTAATGTTAAGAAAATCTTAACACCCTTAACACACCCAAGCACTCGTCTACTTTTGGCGATAGCTAGGCATCCTCAGTCTAGTAAATATAAATAGGCAAGTAAAATATTTTAAAAAATAAAACATGTATTGAAAAATGCATGAAATTAATGCATATAATTAATTATAATAATTATTAAACTTAACTGTCAACTACTGAAAATAAATTAATAAATGGTGTCCAGTTTGAAGGGCCCAACCCCCTCCCCACCCGCACGGCCCTTCCCAAACTCTGCCCATGTTTGAAAGGTCTAATGCGATTTACCGTGGCTAAAAGAAATAGTAGTAAAGGTATTTGCGCGTGTAATTTAATACTGGAGAGGAGTATGCATTAGTCCCAGAAGCAACAAACTCAAAGTCCTGGAAACTGCCATTGTAGTGAGAGACATCAGTGCAATCAGGCAGTACGACTTAGATAGGAAAGGGTTTTATTTCAAATGTCCATAGATGCTATTTTAAATCTGTTCCGACTGCATTGACCTGGTCACAAATACTTTCCCATATTGCCATTCTTCCAATTAAATATTTTGGTGGCGTAAATCAGCAATGTGCTGGTTTGCCTCCTCCTCCAACAATTCAAGCTTGTGGGAATCAAATTTTAATGCACGCACACTGAGCTCAGTTCAATGTGCAGGGGCCCAGTTGCATCTCCAAATTAGCCATGGTCGAAATTACGTTACCACATGCAAGACAAATATATAAATAAGTAAATGTTTTTGGAATGGAACCACCCTTATTTATTTAAATATTATTTCTGGGTGTCATCATTTACATAACTACACTTAGTAGATAACCTGGAAATACACTACATGCTAATTTTCCTCAACTGCGTATCCAAATCAGGCCCTACGTATCCAAAAAATATTAACCAAGACAAGATGGAATAAAAACTAGTAGACACTTTGGGGAGCAGTGCTATATATTATTGTGTGTGTGTGTGAGGTAAAAGGTAGCTCAGAAGAACACTCCAGCCAATTCTGTAACTTTAAATTAGTGCATGTATAAGACAATGTCATGATTTCAGACAGGCAAAACCACCCTGCTTGCAGACCACCATGTCTCCTAATTTAAGTATATACAATTGTTGAGGACGAGTTCTCAGCTTCAGTGATGTACACTGTATGAAATTCTCTAACCCTAATATTTGGGTGAAAAGCAAAAGAGAGGCGCACCATTAGTTCATGAGACACTGCAGCGTCTCTATAACACTGGGCACACTGTCTGTTTAGGGATCATGTCAATCAGGGAGGCAAATTAAGAATGAACTTTGTGATCCTCTGGACCCAGTCCGGCAAGTGCCTGATTTACCACAGTACACTTAAAAAACACAAGGTAGAGGCCCGGGCCTGCGCTTCGTCTTTTGTTCTGCTTAAGACCACACATATTTAAGGTACTTCCGAAGAAGTTTATTTTTGGTTCATTAGCTAAAATGTTTCAATTGAACAGTGCCATGAGATCTTATCCCCCAAGTAGGACGTGTCAGATAATCCGGGCCCTTTTAATGAATTACTTTGTGCACGCACTCCCCTTGTTCGAATACCCATTGACTCTTCCCATATGACTAGCCAGTGAAACACAAGCACAAAGACATAAATATTATGGTAAAGCCAAAAGCCAGTCTTGAATTGCCCTACTATGTTGATTGATGCAGCACAAAAACCAGCTGAACTTGGTTTCCAATACATTGCCACCCAGGATGGGACCAAATCAAACACTGGCAACATGCTTATCAAATTTTACACAACTGTATTTTATAGCGATTAATTTTTTATAAGTAGAAGAAAATATAGTAACAAAAAAAACAGATAATTTTATTAAATGCAATTATAAGGTTGTCAAATTTTTGATTAGGTCCCTGCTCCAATATCAAGAATACAGCAAGAGAAGGGGAGGAGTGGGTTACTAGTAGCGAAAGACCGCAATTCAGACTGGCCCCACACTTTTCACACGAAATTAAGAAAATCCTTCCTTCCCAACCACTTTACTGGAAGTCTTAACCCCCCCCCCCCCCGGGGAGGTTCTGCTTTCCACATGCCCAGGAAATGACAAATGCCAGGTGGGAAGTAACGTATGCCAAACGTATCACACATCAATTAAAATGGGCAGAGGGCAAAAACATTGATACCTCACAAACAACACTGTAACCCACAGCTCACCCATTAGTCACAAGTAACTGGAAAAAACATTAGATAGAGGTTTGTTGAAAAAAATTTGGAAATTCTTGAAACATTATTCATTTATTGAATTATCAATTCTAAAAAATGCTTAAATTCTCCTTCACTAGTTGTGCAGAAAAAAAATGCATGGCTTTAAATTATACGGGAGTAAAACTATGATAAACTAGTGAGTAATACAAACTTGGGATCTTCATTGACATGTACAGAATGTGGTCTTTACCCAAAATTTACATTTTTCGCAAAGTAGGTATTCCGTTATGTTATTAACTTCTGAAATTTACATATTCATGACTTAAACCTTTTGCTTTGTTTCTCTGTTTTGTTAAGGCTATGGCTGTAAACTGAATGTGAAAAGCAAGGGCTTAGTCGTATTAACCTAATTGCCAGCAAATAATCCTTTAATCTAACTTTGAGGAAAAACTGTACTGTGATCATTCCTAGGAGGGGGTCTCACAAGTTTGAGGCTTTCTTTTAGCACTGAGAATAACTAGGGATAATCTGTTTGTTGTGAAGCACCCGCAGCTGGTTTGTAAATTGTGGTCACAGTTATACAGAGATATCGCTTAGCAAGGCAGCTTTGACAGACATTGAGAGGAGGAGGTGATGATGTCATGTTTGAATAATGTTTTTGGTTTTTAACTGCAAAACAATTCCATGGCTAAACAAAAATACTAGATACCCTCGCCCCATCAGAACTATTCAGAAAATCTGAGATTTGTCCAAATAATATCACTAGAATTTGAATTTTTTCCTCAATACCATTTTGACATTGTACCAACGCAATCGTTACAAGTATGTTCATGAAACCATACGTTTCAGCAGCATGGATAGTCATTTTGTAACCCATTCTGAATGAATGAACCTTGGCATGCATGCATCGCTTCCATTCTGCACTGTTCTGGGTGCAAGACCCCTTACTTTTCACAGATCAATAGTGTCTGGCGTTCGGACATTTGATATCAGCCAGACGGTAATTTTTTCTTTAGAAAAAAAAAAAAAAAAAACGTCTATTCATGTCTAAAGAAACATTTTGACTGGTTTCCATTCAAGGAGTAGCTGCGATCCAGATGCTTTTAATGGCCTTCCGCAGCCAGGCTTTCCCAAGGCACACTTATTAGACAGCGATCATGGGGAGGCCTTTGATCCTTCTGCCTCACAGTCTACAGGTGACACATGTCATCACATTAACTAACAGCGTGTAGTGACAAAGCTCCTTTCACCAGCATAACAAAGTCTGCTTAAACCAGCACTGCACTGTGACTTGCACATATTTCCTTGCCTTTCAATAGAAAATCTACACCAGCCCCAGTAGAATCAAGATTAATCAGTTCAATATTAACATTTGTTGCCTGCAAAAATTAGTTGAATTAATTGAATTTATGAATGTTTTTTGAATGAATTTTTTGAATATGCGTTTGCAGTAAATAAGATTTAATTGGCAATTAAAATGTATACGGCTAACTATACAAAATAAAATTTTAAAGTAGCCAATTAAGAAAATGCATTCATATAAAGTCTATTAAACATACAAACTTCACTTAAAATGTTAAGTATTTGAGAACAGTCTGTAATTGTGGTAAAATAGCAAGATTTTTAACAGCTAAATCTTAAATAATAAATTACTAAATGCAGACACTTCCCATTATGATTTGTGCTTGTAAACTGGCCTCACTGGCTGTTGAAACATCAGGATAAGTTTAAATAAGTACACGTAACTTAGACCAAGGAAAGCATGCAGGCCACACACAGACTCTCTCTCTCACACACACACACACACACACACACACACACACACACACACACACAGACACACACACCACCTCATTTTTAAGTAAACCCTTGGGGCTTTTGCAAGTCTTTTGGATTAAGTCTTTTTGAAATTATTTTAGGCGTATACTAAATGTCATTATGCATTTCCTCTGGGTCAGTAGCTCTCAATCCTGGTTCTGCCCCTCCCCTGTAAGTGTGTATGTGTTGAACCACCTTCTTAATTAACTAGGTTTGACTGAGTTAAATTAAAAACTGGCCTCAGCATTATCTGCATTGCTTTAGTGTGTCAAAGGTGTGTAAAAATAATGCCCCACCCCCATTTGTATTTCAAGAACATGAAAACTGTATAGGCTAATCGAGTTAATTGGGCATAATGAGCTGTTCAATTAACGAGAGCTCGGAATCATGAAACACAATCAGTTTAACGAAAGATTCATGTCGCGTTACTTATCTTACAGATTTAAGGACATCAAAATAATGCGATTATTTTCCACACACAATTTGTAGATGTTATAGCGGGTAACTATCTAAAGATGTGATATCCAGACCCCAACCTCAATTAATTAACTGCTTAATCGAATCCTGAATGAGAAGTGCTTGATTGGTAAGTTTTAAATAAATAAATAAATAAATAAATAAATAAATAAATAAATAAATAAATAAATAAATAAATAAATAGATCGATCGATCGATCGATCGATCAATCAATCACACACGGGAAGGTTCCACGACCAGGATTTAGAACCACCGCTCTGGGTC
>JAOVYW010002515.1:69361-71861 GCA_025775045.1 Hiodon tergisus
TTCTTGTTAAGGGAATTATCTATCTATCTCTATCTATCTATCTATCTATCTATCTATCTATCTATCTATCTATCTATATATATATATGTATGTATGTATGTATTTGTGTGTGTGTGTGTGTGTGTGTGTGCGTGTGTCTAATGGATAAATAGGTACTGTTCCAAATTTAAACATTTTAAAAGTTGTTTATGAAAAAAGAAATGTAACTGGCTTAAAGATTCCAGCTCATGAACATTATATTCCATTGAACCTGAAAGCTGATACGTCAGAGAAACGTCAAGATTGCATTTTGAAAATCCTAAGAAAACAAAACATATATTTTTGCTATTAATAAATCGGGACATTTGCCAGAGGGACTCCCTTTAAATGGCTTGTTTCATGATTAAAATAACTGAAGCTGAAACTGAATTTTAGTAGAGCAAGCCATATGTTGTTTTAGCCTCTCTGAGGTCTTGGTCATGACAGAAGGATTCTGTTTCAATGTTTTTTGGGAAGACGCCGCCAGTGCAGGCACATGTGCCTTGATCATATAGCATTCTGGAACCTTCCCATGGTCATCTGTGAAATAGTGATTTTGTTTTAGTTGTTTCTTAGACAAACGCACTGACTTTAGTTAATTCATCATCAAGGTGAAATGTACTTCATATTCATATATATTTCATGCAAGTCATTGGTAAAATTTAAATACTGCATACAAGGTTAATGCAACCTGCACTGCAAAGTTGATTAAGTAAATTTTCTGAACGCAATCAATTTGATCGTTTTGGCTGGATATTTATAGGTATTCCAGTGGAAGACAAAGTAAACATCTTCATAAACAGCTTTGGCTCAATCCAGGAAACAACTATGGTAAGGAAATCTCCCACTATGAACGTCTGTTATTGCATAGGATTGGTCATTATTAGTTTCAGTACTTTTAGCTCCCCAACGAGTATTACTGATAAATCAATATGCCCTAAAAATGATAGGGTCATAGCAAAAGTCTTGTTTTATATCACTGGGCATTTGCATCTACATTGTTACTGAACACGGTTGTGTTTAGAGAGGTCCATGTTTCATAGAGCAAAAAAATTGTAAGAGACCTGTAAGTATGAATAATTGTATAAATAAATGTGTATTAAGGTACTACTGTATAGAAATTCACCCATCGATTTTCCTGAGAAAAATTAAGTGCAGGAAACGTTAACGTTTTGGTAGTTTTTTTTTTGCTTACCCTAAACTAACCTTGCTGCCTTTTTGCCTTTAAATGTCCCCGAATCAGCCTTGTTTGTCCATGGCATCAAACTGAATAGCCATGCTCGAATATTTTCCCTCGTACAACAGAGAAGAAAAAATTTGGACTCTAAAATAAACTCAAATGTACTCAAACTCAAAATCACAAAACATGAGGCGTCGGGCTTTTAGTGTTTTCCAGTAGACCTCTCTGTTTGCACTGAGCTGATTTTTGTTGTGCTGTGAAAGTGCCCTGTACTTTTTACTCTGTGTTTTTCTTCACTGAGGCGATCGCAGTAATGGGCTTCAATTCAGTCAGGTCACTGCGGTCTGAATGCCTGTAATCCTTTGGGGATATAATATCACAGGGCTCCCTCAAGCAGCTGGGACTTCTTCTGGATTTGTTTGACATTTTTCCATCCTTCAGCTTACCACTGACGGCTAAACTCAAAGCTACTTTTCTTTTGACTGGGCCATAGTTTGACATCGCATGTAAGGGAAAACTAAACAGAAGTGCTAATGTGAGCAGCTTGATAGATTTGAGCTCACCATCGATACAGCTTTCCCAATTAGCGTTAATGAAGGCTGCTCTGTGGGCCTTTCCCGCTGTAGGTGTGTATATAAACTTTGAACCCTGCAGATGCATAAAGCAATTTGTGTTCCCAGCAGATCCACGGGAACACATGAAGCTGTTGGTGGTATGACCGTAAACATGCATCTTGTTAAACAGCAGCTGTTTAATATTTTTTAAGCAGAGCCTGTAAAAGACGCATGGCTCTAAGCGTTTCCTTTGTGTGTGGATGCCTTGGTAAAACTTTTTGGATGAGGAGTGTGCCTCCTGTTTGGGATTGGGCGGGGGGTAATATTGCTGCTGCTGTGCTCCAGAACACAGCCTTACGTCCTCCACATTACACACATCTGCAGGTCTATTCCTTCTTTTATCCCTCCTATCATGTCTTACCTTGTGGGTGCAGTTTACTAGCAGTCACCGTCACAGTAACCCTCAAATGAACGGTGCTCTTTATGCCCCCTCTCTCTGGCCCCACACCGATCAGGACTACAGGGTGAACATATTTCTGCGACAACGCTGGAACGACCCCAGGCTGAGGCTGCCCGTCGATTTCAAGTCGGAATCCCTCACCGTGGACCCCAAGATGTTCAAATGCCTGTGGAAACCTGACTTGTTCTTTGCGAACGAGAAGCACGCCAACTTTCACGACGTCACGCAGGAGAACATCCTGTTGTTCATTTTCCGCAATGGGGACGTGCTGATCAGCATGAGGTGAGA
>JAOVYW010002515.1:74361-85556 GCA_025775045.1 Hiodon tergisus
AACAGTTTCTGAATTGTTTAGTATTGTTTTGTTTTGCTTGTGTCAGCACTGCCTCAGCCCATTATATAGAGAGCTTCATTAATGCTGTAAAACCACCCAGTTTATACTGTCTCTTGTGGTGTTGGGTCTGTTATGTAAAAACACTTTATGTTATACGGTATGACAGATTAATGCTAAAAGAGTAGGCTGTATGCTCACAAATGCAAATGTGTTGTTTAAGGAATAATTTATGCTTTTTTCTAGTAGTACACAGATATGCTTTTGAAAAAATACTTAATTGGGCGCATCTTTGAATCATCAAATTATTTTTCACAAAAGCACTTTCAAAAAAGGCAAGAAATTTTCAACATTGAAAGCATCCAACCGTAATTTGGTCCCTTAATAATCTTTATTACTGAACACATAAATACAAATCAAATGAGGACGCGTAGTCTGGGATTCTGCCAAGGACAAAATAGGAACGCTGTTTGTACCTAAGGGGATAGTACTCTCCGCAGGCTCTCTGTTGAGAAAGGGTTGTTGAAAATGCGAAATGCAATGAACTGTTGGGTTTTATTTAAACTTTTGTCTAGGAAAGTAGGTAGAGCATAAAAAAACTGGATATAGATGGGTAACATTAAGAAAAATGGTGGAGCAAAAATAAATCATAATGTATAATAATGACCAAAAATACCGGTTTTAGGAATATTTACAAAACACACGGAATTTGAAAGGGTGTAATAATAATTCCAAAGTTCTTTGAATTTGATTAGGAAATACTTTTACCTAGGCCCTTAACCAGCTTAGGACCTCAGAGGGTGGCTGGATGACTGATCTGAAAATCTACAATTCTGTTATTAACGCTTCCTCTGCTCCAAGGCTATTACACCTGCGTGGAGGTGATCTTCACTCTGAGGCGGCAGGTGGGATTTTACATGATGGGTGTCTACGCTCCCACTCTCTTGATCGTGGTCCTCTCCTGGCTGGCCTTCTGGATCAACCCTGACGCCAGCGCTGCCAGAGTCCCGCTGGGTATAATCACGATAACCAGCCCCCCTACCCCCCCCGCACCCCAGCGGGCCCGGAAGGAGCGCTAGTTTCATCTGCAGTCCCACGCAGCTCGTGTGAAAGAGCACGTCCATTCTCATTCCACCGCCATCTCCTCCCAGTTGTCATGTGTAGGTCTTGTCCTGTTCCACCAGCTCCCATCTTTGTCCCTATGGAGACAATCATGTTTCATCTCAGGTCAGTCACATCCAGACCGTTATGTTGTGCTTTAAAAGTGTGGGTTAGATTATCAGATCTAATAAAGTGTGATTCTCAGATTTCGTTCTACAATATTACTAGAGTTTGTTCCCAGTGTAATTGTAGTATCTTATGACTAAAATTACACGTAAAAGTGTTGATAAATGACTCTAGGATGTTTATGGGTACAGATACATTCTGGATACAAGTGCAGTCATAGCCTGGTTTCCATCACTAATAGAGAGGATGATTACTGAAGGTTGAACATGTGATGTGTAGCACTTCCTGTAAAATGGAGAGTAACCACGCAATGCTTTTCAATCCCTTTTTAAAACACTTTTAGGCAATTGCTTGGACAGCCATTGACTTACCATTCTTAATCATTATTAATGTAGACTATGCAGACATTTTTGATTACCATGTAGAATCACAATGGTCTACTTTACGAATTGGGATATTATGGGCTGGACCAAATCAATGCCATCGTTCTGCGATAGAGATCACTAGTTTCCTGGGATTAAAATGCAAAAAAGATTTCGCTGCAAATTAATGCGTGACCAAGTCAAGCCGTTTTCAAGAAATGCCTGCCACGTAAGGCTGGAGACAGGGGAGTGGGCTATTATCCATTTATCTATTATCCATTTTTAGAGTTTTCACTTGGTCTTCTTGCTACGCCCCATGAACCCATCTGTGATTCTGTTGTTACGTTGAGCTATTGATTTTTTTAAAGGCCCAGTGCTCCATTAAAATCAACTTGTCTACTGAACCCAATCTACTGAATGTAACTGGAATAATAAACAAAAAAGGCTAACGTTCAGTTTTTAACATTGAATATTTTAATACTTGTATCATCCCTGCGTAGGCTGACAATATGTCCCTTTGAATTAAACTGAAATACGGGCAGCATAACTCAATGGATAAAAACCATGGCGTACAAAATATACATAAAGAAAAGCCCGGCAACATTACATGCCAGTGAGATAAATGTGGTGTACTTTTATAAATTGTTATATTTATATGCACACTAGTGTTAGTGAATATCATTTACATTACTACAAAATGTATGTTATTATTTACCTTCAGCTGATTTTGCCTTTTTCCATGTCCTGTTAAACAGTCATAAACATAAGCAGTAATTGGTCGACAGCTGCCATCTTGTACACTTCAACATTTGCTGTCAAAACAAGTAGGACTTGTTCCTGCCTCCTTTGCGGACTAAGAAAAGTTACATTTGGCTCCAGGAAGAATAAATTGTGATTAAAAAGTATATTTCATTACCGCGTGTGCGATAGGTGTTTGATTTGGTCCAGCCCTTTTGTCTAATTAGCCAACTGCACTATTGTTTCATGGGGAAAAAAGTATCTATGGTCCAGCTTAGCAAGCTAGCTAGGTGAAATAGCCATCTTGTTTGCTGTAGCCACTATAACCAGTCATGAAGATTTAGGCATAAATAGAGGTAGATTGTTAACAATAGGGTAACAACTAGGGATTGATTAGATATAATGTAATAATTTGACAATAACCTGCTTATTTCTATCTCTCCAGGAATACTCTCCGTGTTGTCCTTGTCATCCGAATGCACCTCACTCGCCACTGAGCTCCCCAAAGTGTCTTATGTGAAAGCCATTGACATCTGGCTCATCGCCTGCCTGTTGTTTGGTTTTGCATCCCTGGTCGAATACGCGGTAGTTCAGGTGATGCTGAATAGCCCGAAGAGGATTGAGGCTGAAAAGGTGAAAATGGCCAGCAAAGATAAGGCTGAAGGGAAAACCCCCGCAAAAAATAATACGGTCAACGGGACTGGGGGAACTCCCATCCATGTCAGCACACTCCAGGTAGGCACGGGAAGCGCCTCGCGTGTGCGGCGTGAAGGCCAACTCCGTCACGTGTAGCTAATGCTAATGGACGGATATGTGCATTTCAGTGGTGCGGGGCGGACTGCAGACATCGTCGTCTTTAAAATTCAGTTCAGGCTGGAGAGTGGAGATGAATCGCATTTGTTTCTGAATATGTAAATAATCAGCTGTCTCCTTATTTTCACCTCTGCCGGAATTATTACCATTAGAACTAGGTTAATGAATTGAGTTGAACTCTCAATATGTAATGGTGTAATAGTCTCTAATATGTAATAGTGCCTTCGGTTTTTGGTGCCACTGACCAGCACCTGTGTTCTCATCAGTTCAGATCTCTGACCGCCTACCGTCTCACTCTGTTCCTCGGCAGGTGGTGGAAACCCGTTGCAAAAAAGTGTGCACCTCCAAGTCGGACCTGAGGTCCAACGACTTCAGCATCGTTGGGTCGTTGCCGAGGGATTTCGAGCTGTCGAATTTCGACTGCTACGGAAAACCCATAGAAGTGGCCAATGCCCTGGGGAAGTCCCAGGCCAAAAACAACAAGAAACCACCTCCGCCCAAGCCCGTCATTCCCTCTGCTGCTAAAAGAGTTGACCTTTACGCCAGGGCTCTCTTCCCCTTTACTTTCCTGTTTTTCAATGTTATATATTGGTCTGTTTACTTGTGATCATCTTCAACAGCGGTGATCCTCGGCAGATCCGTAGATTTTCACACGTATTAGGGCTGCATAGTTTTTTTGGTTTCTTAAGGTCTTTGCGGCACAAAGCAACAGTATTGCGTTGTAAGGGCTGTGTAGTTGGTATGGAAGAAAATCTTGAACGACTACAACATAATCTCCCTTTGTCTTCATTTTGATAGACGGCATGATACTGCAATATGTGTGCTTTTGTCGAAAATATGGAGTAGATTAAATTTACGGCCACGTGCCCTGATTCAGGGGCCCTGGGGCAGACTGCCTTCTTATGATGTCCTTGTGTGGAAGGAATCGAGAAATTCCTTACATCTCCAGCACTAAGGTATAGACCCCAGTACTTTGCACGTTTTCTAGTATGTTAATCGAAATTCATGTAGAAATATATGTACAATGCATATGGTATTTCTTGTGAATATTTTTAGGGAGAAAGATCATCTTGGTATTTTTTTGACATTAATGATATGGCTTCTGTAATGGTAATTGTGAACTGCAAATGCATTAAATTTATAAGCAAGTCTAAAAAACAAACTGCTCATCTGTGTAAAACCGCCAAGCAAATAAAGGCCAGCTGTCTAAAACAATTACCAACTCTGTTGTTCAGTCATGTTCCTTCTATTTTCCTCTTTTTGCTAAATTAATTGATTTAAAGCTTTGTGTCATCTCATGCTTTGTTTATGTTGACAATCAGCAATCATTTTCACATTGAATATCAAATTATAAGTCTTATAATAAATCGTAAATTCCCAGGTTAATTTCCCTTTTCAAATTGCTCCCCTTTAATTTCAGTTGGCCTGGTATGGAAGTTATTCAATGCTATTGAAAACTACATCTTTAATTTATATTTTAATTCATATAAACTACATCTTCATATTTCAGCAAATTAAGCGTGTTTTGTGTATTGCTGTGCATGATACAGAGCATGAAATATAGTCCATTGCTTTATCCATCAGCTTGTGTAGTTTTGTCTTAGGGTTTTTCATACTATTTGTTTATAATCTATAGCCTGTCAGGACCATCCATCATGATTTCACCAATATTCTTATTTTTCTGGAACTAATCTTTGATATATCTCTCTTATAGATATAATCTAATAAATATATATATTTGATGGTAAAATGTCTTGGTTAACTTAAACCTTCTTTTCTCTGCAAATTGTTTAAAAAAATAACCTACGTCATAGGCCATAACCGCTAAACACAGACTGGCTTCCATGGCAACAGACATTAAGATTAGATTGCAATAGAGGATGGGTCCCACCTTCTGGAGTAGAATATTTCTCTTGGAACGTAGAATGATGTGAGTTATGCTCACCGATTTACCAAATCAGGCATGTAGCTATTGTATGAAGTATTAAATCAGAACAATGATATTGTCTTAATATGCAAACATTTTTCATGGTATATTACAACTTTTGCAATGCAAAATCTGATGTAATACATTTATGGAAAATATGGCGAGACTTACACATTACACATTTTTTTCACCATTATGGATTGCAAGATTGTTCCATGATAAAGACCCTGTGAACATACCCAAGCACTGCAGTGCCCTCTAGTGGAGACTTGTTAAAGGGATATTTTAAATTCATCTTCCTTTATGAAAATTGACACATATTTCAACATGTCTCTTCAATATGTGATTGGAAAGGTCTCCATATTTATGGGGTATTTAGATGATTATCTAGTTTTAATCAGCCTGACTTTTCCCTGAGAAGAGTACATTTCAGAGGTTTGCGATGTCATCATTTTTGCTATTCACCAAAAACAGGTTTTTGCACAGCGTGGGCTACTGGTGGACGTCTCAGGAATGATCAAAGCGGCTCACCACAGTCTTGTCAAGGTGCTCCGAAAACATCCCCACAGCTGCTTTTTATTACGGCTCATTTTCTGATGTCCCACAGCGCTACTGATTCCAAGGGCACTACTCGCAGCGTCTGCCTCCACCCCGCCACCCGGCTCGCTGTTCCACCTACATCGCCAGAGCTGCCTCTTAATCAGAGCTGAATACTCACCAGGATCCGGATTGGTGACGACGTCCAAGGTTTGTTAGCCTAGGTTTTCTGCAGCATGGGCAAGTTAATGAACAGAAACTCTCATTTCAATTAGTTTATTTCCTGCATATTTTTTAGTTTATTAATAAATATGAATTTAAATCTGCTATGGTTTAAGATGCAGCAAGCCCATGTGATCAGCTCCTTGCAGAAACTGTGAGGACAAAAACAGTGGGGAAAAACAGGACCACACTTAACAATGTGTAAAGATGGCATGGAACATGAGAGTTTGGAGATCTGTTTTACCAGCAGCATGAACTAGAAAGACTTAACAAATGTTTTTCCATTTTTTTATTTTTTTTATTCACCTCAATTAGGGATTGCCATTTACGGTAATACACAATTCACTACAAATCTTGCCCCCACACACAAGAACAGTGAGTAAAAAATTCAACTGGTGTCTTCGAGCCACCTACCTTTTCCACTTCCACACTGTCGCGATGAAGCGAGTGCGCTGGGACGGGAGTTGATATTTACTCAGGACAGAGCTGTCATCAGCACAAACAGAAAGCACTGTGTTAACGTCGCCGCTGGGTTTTCCATGTGAAATCCTGGGCAAGCTTTGATTCAACATTGGTACCGGTGGCCAAAAGAATAGGCCATATCCTGAGCCAGGACTCAGAGCCAAATAGCTAAGCCTCAGTATTTCTGAGAATTAATGAGAGGCCATGGTGTTTCCATAACAACAACCTGCTTCATGTGCAGTGTCAACATTGAATCTAAGGAGAATATATTTTATTATTAGTTTCACATACATTAAAAGATTTCAGTCCTATTCACAGCAAATTGTGAATGGTTTTTAAACCATACATTACCATCTCAAATATAATCAAAACATATTTATAACATAAAACATTATAGCATTGCTAAATACTGTAACCATTTAAATGTTCCCTCTTTATATCGGAAGGGAAATATGATCTCAGGTTCTGAAGCAAAAAGTGAACATAATTCGTGTGTCATAATTTTGTTTTAAATCCTTATGCTTTAACCAAAAACATTACATATGCCAGAATAATACTTTAACAAAGTTTAATATAATAATATATCTTCAAGTTTATGTTGATGACTCAATATTTTGGGTAACTGCATTGTCTATTGAAAATACCCACAGGGACTATCCTGTCTGGATTTCCAGTACACCCTGTACACAGTCAGAAAATGACAGAATGATGAAGTGTAATACGTTGATACCAGTTATTGTAAAACAATGTTGAAGGTAAAAGCTTCTGCCAGTACATCCCTCTGCCAGCTTTACTCCTTTCTTGGTCTTTCCTTTACTATTCAGTGAGAACTCATTTAAATTTTTTTACTAAGATGAACAATGACTCTTTCCTAAATTCATTTCTCAGAGTCTTTCGGAGAGCCCCATTTCTCTTAATTTAACCTTTGCATTGATCTATTTCATCCCTTTACAGACAAAAGTGATAACTATATCAGTATATCAGTCAGTATTATATTTAAACTGGAGAATAATTAAAATGGCTAAACTGCAACAAGGGACTCTAAAAGATATATAAATGGATACATTCTTTAAATTATACATTTTTACCTTTTCTGATAAAGGTGAGAACAATTAGAGCAGAAATCCATGAATATTTAAAATCCAACCGGCATCAGAGAAACTGTATGGTTTAAAATAAGCACAGGCTGCTGCAAGGCAGGGAAAGGAGAGATGAGTTTATGTACTGTTGAGGGTGTACTGCGGTAGGAGCTGAATTGACGCCCACACTGGCACAGAGTGTGCAAAGCAAATCTGTATATCTAGCACCAGGGTCAAGTGCAATGCATCATGGGTGTTTTTCAGTTACTCACTGCACCAGATCCAGCTCCTCCTAGCTCCCCACCTGCACATCAATCACACATTTTCATGTTTATAATAGCACATGGTATGCAATAGTTTCCTGATGATCAGTACTCTTATTGATCCAATGCAAACGACCAAGGCTGATGATTACAGGACCATGCTGAAGGGCAGGCAGGTGTGCGGTGCTTTTAATTGTGGTTAATGACATTATAGAGGTTTATGAAAAAATATTGTGCTGATTTGACAAATGTGACACTGACAGAGGAATACAATAGCAACCAATCACGCTACTCCAGATTTTCATTAACTGCAATTTTTTGGAAGATCTTTGGCTATTCCTCCAAAATAATTTTGGCAATAACAAGAAGGATTACCTTTGCCACTGTATTTGCCAGTTCAAATCAGGGGCTCAGCGATAGCTTGCAGAATGTTCCAGGTGCTTTATTTAACACGCCGGGCGACAGGATTATTGTTGCGTTTTTCGCTTGTAGATACTTAGGGGCATGAACAATTTTAGCGTCTTTGTTTTTTAAATTACTGCACCATTCTGTGGAAAACAAAGTTTGTTGCTCGTTCCAGAGTTGTTTTTGTTGCAATGAAATTTAACTATCAATTTATCTGAGCAAAATGAAATACCACACGATCATGTTTAACAAGGGTATTAATACATGTGGAGGGCACAGTGAATCACTGAGGCTACAGACAATAGATTACGGTAAAATATGCATCTACCCACCCGGAGCACCACAGGTGGCATTGCACGGACTAAGATTAGGCCTCCCAGGCCTCCACTGGACCTACAGGCAGTTTGGTTTTATTCCATGGTTTTTTCCAGACTGCCATGGCACAAACTTCAGACTATTCATGCGTTTTTTTTAAGCTTGTAGATATAAGCTGCTCTTTCTTTGTACAAAGGGTTTGATTTCTATAGCAGTGAAATCCAACAGAATTGCACATATAATAATATGCATATCTGGGGTTTGAAATGTTCATCCCTTTCATTGTACCATAACACTGCCTCTCACTGTAGCAATCAACTATTCTAATTAAATACAGAATTCGTTCTACTTCTAGACATTTTCACAATGCTGGTGATCATTCAGTCATTGCAATTTTAAGTTCAGTGGTTTTTCAGACAGTGGGAAAACCTCTTTGGCTTGGAGTCCACTGGGGGATTGTACCTGGCCAATCGGGACGAGGTGGTTGGCTCCCCATTTTGACATGGTAAACATTGTTCAAAGAGGTGGAGTAGGGAGACTGTAAGCATCTGGCGTGAAATTGAGAGGAGCCTTGTTGGGAAACACTGGATTGTCTATGTTAAATGTTCAAGCTGAAGAATTCACTGCCAAATTTTTGTTTTAAACTTCAGTAATAACCTATAGGCAGTATTAAAAATTTTTTTTTTTTTTTGGGCGGGGTGGGGTTTGCACCTTGATTTTCATTCTCTGGGGTTAAAATGAAAGGAAATAATTTTTACCACTACTCCCAAATTTGTCATGTGACCTTTGAGACCTTTGGGACCTTGGATGATGTATCTTGCCAACTGAGGCCGGGAGTTTCGATTAGCAGCCTAATTGGCTGGGTGCCACCTGGGGTAAGGTGGGCTCCGTTCCTCATAGAATGCTCTCTGATAGGAGAGAACAGCTGTTCTCTACAGGCTCTCTACCTAACAATACTGTTGGAGGGACATAGCTGTCGTATTTGTCACAGTCCATCTATTATTAAAGAACAGGCTTCTGTCTCAGCATAAATGTGTGTCTGATCCAAACCGTACTAATATGCATATATAAATAATATAAATGCCAAAGCAGCAATCTAAAGCAACAAATGTCATGTGCAAAGTTTGATTTCAGTGGAATGAAACGCTTAAAACGTCCAGCGACTGAAATACAGAATATCGCACATCACAGGAATAACATTGCTCTCCACATTTTCACTTCAGCACAGTTTCTTGTTTCATCGGAAGACGTTTGGGATTATACTTATGAGCACTGGAAAGCTTTTAATGTTTTCATCAAGAAGCCTCTTCCAAAATAATCCCTCACTTGGAAGATATAAGCTTTATGTAACATCAATAGAGAGTCTGAAAGAATCTGAGATGAATTTGACTGCTTCAGAAAATAAAGCAATGTAATTTTATATGGATATCGGCTTTGTCCCTATGTAGAAAACTTTAGAAAAATCACTTTCTGATGAAAACATTTGTTTCTCTCGTACATTGTCTGTCATAGTTTTATCAAACTGTTGGCCTAAAACACAATTGTTTTCTGCTCTCATCCTAAACTTATTTTCAGACTTCATAGTAGCAATACATTCCAGTATAAGCAGGCCTACATATAAGTAGTCCTTATATTGGGAACAATAGGTCATTTTTCTATATATAGCCCTGTCCATGGTGCTGAAATTTCACTCCAGTCCAGTGATTGATTCAAAGTAATCCTTTTTATCGCAAAATCTTTTGGGTCAGGAGATTCTGGCATTTTCATCTACTCATTCATAACAAATATTTAAAAAAACAGAACCCATTACATATTAATATTATAACAAAAATCGAAATAGCCGGTGCAAGAGAATGCAACAGAAAGTGTTCATTTGTTTTAATTGATTCGTTTTATTAGGATCAGATTTCTTCAGATGAGATGACAGACCTTATTAAAACTGATCAGGTATAATTTTGTGTATTTCATTTTACACTAAACTATACAATACGGTTGAAACTTAATCAATTGTTGTAATTATACACAACAATTAACATTGGATGCCACAAGCCGTACACCCTCTATAATGTATGATCAATGCAAAATGAAACAGCCGCACGCCCAATCACCCCCACCCCCATCCCCTTCACACACACACACACACACACACACACACACGCACACACACACACACACGCACACACACACACACACACTCGCCCGCCCCTACAAATATATGCCTTTAACAAATAGCAATAAAGTAGCCTTATTTCAGTAGTACATGTTTACAAAAGATGCACAGAGATGTAATACACGGAATGTAGCCCGTTAGTGAACCGAATAAAGAAAACTCGTTTCCACCGTTTTTTTTTTTTCCCGCCCTCATTAACATTCCACCCTTGTCCGTGATGCTGGAAAGAGCTCCAGTGAGCGTTGGAAAGAAGTGAAGCGCTCTTGCGTGAGAGCGTGGGTACCGAGTCAGTGGGACAGCGCCGCAAAGGAGGAGAAAGATAAATCCGCAGCACCATTCTTTCGCCGCTGTAGCGGGAGCGACGGTCTTTCATTACCAATCCCCATCTGCAGAAAACGAGAGCTGGCTTATTTCGACTAAGCATCTTCAATATGAGCAGGATCTAAGCGCGGCTGCTGTTGATAAAACAGGGACTATTCTGTGGATGTTGTCAAACTCTCCTTACTGGAAATGCAAAAGATGATGAATTTATCGTTTTTCCTTACTACTTCATTTATATTATGGGGGCTAGCGTTTGGTGGCTCCCCCACCAGCGTGCAAATCGGTATGTAGAAACATTTTTTTTTATCCTAAATGAAATTATATGTGAAAAGAATCAATTTTATATATCGTATATAC
>JAOVYW010002516.1:0-16593 GCA_025775045.1 Hiodon tergisus
ACCAGTGACAGAGAGAGCAGTGAAGGCCAGTGGTTAGCACTAGTGTAGGGTAAGGGTAACGTACCAGTGACAGAGAGAGCAGTGTGGGCCAGTGGTTAGCACTAGTGTAGGGTAAGGGTAACCCACCAGTGACAGAGAGAGCAGTGAAGGCCAGTGGTTAGCACTAGTGTAGGGTAAGGGTAACGCACCAGTGACAGAGAGAGCAGTGTGGGCCAGTGGTTAGCACTGGTGTAGGGTAAGAGAGGAGTGCACCAGAGGAGAAAGGAAACTATGAACGGTCAACTTTCTGGAGAGGAAGGAGGGCATGACAGCATCCATAACACTATTTGCCAGGCAGACTTATTCAAAGTGCTGATGTTGCACTTGACTTCACCCCATCTCCCCATTTGCTATTCTTTATATAGAGATTGATGTTGCCATTTTCTATCGTCTTCAAAGTGCTGAAGGCTGGCTTTGAACAGAAGTATAAACTGTCCAAGTGAGTTAAGAGTAAAGAAGCGTCGTCCTGTTGCAATAAGCATTAATTGGTGTGAGAGCGTTGGTAGATCACAGATAGAGTTATGTTTAAAGTTGTGTGTATTCCCACTATGGACTTCAGCAGATATTACGAAGCATAAAAAAACAGTTAATTGGAAATGTAACTACTCTTCAAACTGCAGTGTCAGCCAAAAAGCGCTTTGGATATTTTTGGACGATGCCGTGATATAATAAAGTAAATGTTGCTCTAGATTAGCACGTTAAGGTTTTTTTCAGACTTAGCAGTATTAAAAGCTATGATTTTTTCTATGAAACTCATGAGTTTTTACTTCACATTTTTTTATTTACTTATTCCCCCCCCCCACCAGATGCGTTGGCTGAGGCTTTATACTAGTTGTCAGTGATTCTTTAGATATTCACTTCTCACAATCTCTAGAGATTCTCCATGGTATTTGGTGTTTAGTGTCAATGCTTCATTCTAGTACATGTTCCTGTCCTAAAATAGAACACCGGTAATACATTTCCTTGTTCCATCCCCTGACACAAACCTTCACTACCTTGAAATCAGGATAAACGTGGATGGATCTGTTCTTTTTCCACAATTTGTGAAATACCTCTGCACCACGTTATGTTATATTACTGGAGAAACTGAGTGGTCAGAACGTATTGGATTTAGTTTATAAATATTAGTGTATGGCTTAAACAGGAAAGTTACTAAGAGGATAAATATGTAGCGACCTGGGGGGTAGAGTTAGAGGGAGGGGCAGTCCCACGTTCTAGGGAGACGTTACCCAATTGTAAGGGGGGAGATAAAAGGTGGCGGGGGACGTCAGGTGTGCGTGGAGAGTAGGAGAAAGTGCAGAGAGGAGAGTGTTGAGAGCGGATAGAGAAAAGAGTAAAAAAGTAAAAAGAGAGCTGGTAGAGGAAGAAAGGGGGAGTTAGTTGTGGAGGAGTGAGGGGTTGCTTGTTTTGTGGTGGCCTCCGCCCATAGTGACCCTGTGTGCGCCGAATAAAAAATAAATAAAGCCATTCGCAGACATGGTCAAAGAGTATCCGGACTGTCATTCCAACTACCGTCCCAAAGAAAATCAGTAAATCCTTCGAGATTTACTGCGGACGCTACAATAATTTAAAAAGCAATTTCCAATGTGCAAAAGGGAATTTTTTTTACCTGTTTATGTTTGACCAAAGGCAACTGAAGAACTGAGAAAATGAAGGAAAACAAAAGAACGTGAGCATGAATTGTTTTAAATGTACCAAATGATTATAAACACAGGCTGTTTGAGTCCAGGAGAGAGTCATTTTGCTCTGTTGAGTTTCAGGATGTTGAATTGCCCTGTTGATTAAGTCTGCCCAGATCCATGTAATCAATAACAGCGGCAGATAACAATGTAAGGCAATGTCTGAAACGCCGGTCCGAGGAGGATCCCTGTCCCCCACAGTGTTTTCACATTGAATGAATGGGGAGCGAAGGGCCAGGATCTCTCAGCTTGTCTTAATTATCCGCGGGTTGTAAGCCAGCCATACATCACGCTTAAATCAATAAACAATCGTGAAAAAACGTGGTCTTTTGTTCTCATTTTGACTTTCAAACCGAGTTCTTGCACGCTTTCGGTCTTCACTTGCGAGTGCTAAACAAGCTCTGACCTTTTCCCATGCCAGGGATGCTACATGCTAATCTTTCAATGGTGTGCGCTGCCCTTCATCTGGATCATTGCCCATGGCCTGTACAGGCTACAGCCTCCAATTACCTGTAATTAACCACTGCCGACAGGGGAGGATAAAATTGTTCTACCTATCAAAGTTAATATCAAAATCAAACAGCACTGACGAGTCAAGCTTCATCAGGAAGCCTCGGGAGCTTAGAAAAAAAGAGCTGCGCAAAAAGTTTAGGGCCCTTAAAAAAACCTGGCAAATGTTATAAATATCTTTTACATTGGCTTCATTATTTCCATCTGTTTGTATGGGAGATCACATTTTGGGAAAGAGAAAAGACGACTTTGCAGTGTTGTTGATCTGCATTCGCGTAGCTTTTCATAAACATCGGGGACGGCATCTAACAATGAGATTTGCCTGAATACAAATCTGTGTCTATAGACGCCTCATGAGGTCTGCTCATGAAGTCACTTACATGCAACACTGACACAAACATCTCTCTGGCTTTCCTCAAAGCGCTGAGATATTTATTTACAATAACCCTCTTTATTATGATAATGATAATGGGTTTGTAACATCCCTGGCTTTAATAAAGATTTTATTCAATAACCTCTTTTTAATATTCAGGAAGGTGGGGTGATGAAGACTGACACATCTGGCATTTGGGAGCAGTTTAAAGGGATGACCCTGGGGAAATTTGGTATTCAATTTCGATTTGATATAATAATTCAATTTTATAAAATATGTTCCAACCCGCCCACGTTTCTGACTAATTCCCTCTAACTGATAAAAAGTTCAATCCATGAGAGCCCACTCGGAATACAACCGAGAAGCTGATTCATTACAATTCCCGCCTAATAGATCAAATTAAACAAACAAGATTTTGTTAATGTAGCTTAGATATGAATACTCTCTCTGGAGCGGAGTGAGGCGATTCATTTCTTGAGGCAAATATTTTTTTTTTCTTTTTTCATTTGGAATCAGCAACTGCCACCGCACACACTACCACTCATATGTTTACTCAACACTACCACTCACACAGTTCCTTAACACTACCACTCACACACCAACTCAGCACTACCACCCATATTTACTCAACTCCACCACCACAGTGAACTATCATTTCCTTTTAACAGGGAGCTAATATGCTTAAATACATGGTAAAAACAAAAATATTACAAAAGGCTGTATATGGTATTTGACTAAGCCCAATGTTAAACTAGTTTTGGTATTTGTTGTTCTTCAACATTTTTTAGATATTTTCAGCTTCAGTGTCAATAAATCTTATTCTATTAATATTAAGGGTACAGCAGTTGAATACTTTCATTGTATATACAGTTGTAATGATATCATATAACATTCTGGCAACTTAATTTCAGAGTTTTCTACTTTAGTTGATAATATTCCATGAAAGTAATATATCAAGATATGTAGGGTGGCCACACCTCCCATTTTTCACAGGACAGTCCTGTAGAGAATTTTTTTTTGCTTTTGCTAGCTATTTTCTTCACTATTACAATCAAGTTACCCTGAAATTGTAAGTTAGCAATTTTTCCTTCCTTAATACTACTACTTATTAATGTTGTGGAGCCGCTGTTTTCTTTAATAAGAATAGTTAACTAAATCCGATAACCTACCTTAGCTAAAGCTGTGAACAGTTTACTACGGATAGTAACGTCATTTAAAGTCAGTTAGGGACTTTGGTTTGTAACTCAATGACCTAATGTTTCTGTTTGCTTGTTTTTTTTAGGAAGTTGTGCCTCGTGTCCAGCAGCGAACCTGGGGGTCCCAGTCAGGGGTCCTGTGTGCTGAGTCGGTTACACCTTTTCACCTTATGAAGCAAAAATATCCACTTTGTTTTAAATTATCTTCACATACATATCACTGCAACATTATCATTTATAAACTAAAACAAATGTTCTGAACCCGTATTTACTGGTTTATATTTCAAAAAGGAGTAGGTCAGCGTACTGAGCTAAACGCGAAACGTGGGAACAGCTGGGAGGCCTTTTCAACCAACCATTGCATTTTGTACATATGAACTCCAGGGAATTATGTGTCCCCTACCTGGATTATGTCTGGTTTTGAGGAATCAAGTGGGTTTTAACTGTCCTCATTCTTAATCCTACAGAGGGTGAGGAGCATGTGAATATTTGCTGCAGTTGAATTAAGTTTAAACACAGAATAGGTTGTAAATAAACCAGGTTTAAACCTTTGTTAAATGGTTCAGAAACTGGCCCAAGGCATCTTCATTGGTATTATTAATTTCATTTGGATTGTGCTTATTTACCTAGCCTATACATTTGAGTAACACCAAGGAACAAATCTGTTTAACAGTGACAAAAGTTTGATTCAATGTCGTAGTTTCAATAATAACTGATTTTGAAGTATCCAACATGAGATCAATACAGATATGATATTGACACTGACAAAAATAATCCAAATGAATTTTTTTCACCACCACGGAAATGAACAATGATGGCCCTAAAGCATTCATAACAATGTCAGAAGCATGTCAGGACTTGATAAAATCGCGTGACATATTTATCTGTTTTTGTGTGGTGTTTTGAGTAAGCAGAGGAGCAACGTTTTGATCTACTTTACATTGGTCTCCATCGCCACAGTTACGTGTTTCTATCTCAGCTCATCAGAGAAGATAGCAAGGCTAACTTTTATTAGGCAGAATGGGAACAGATGTTTAGCATCTGACTCGATTAGGGTCCGACTGGTTGTTTTGGAATACTGAGTGAGTTAAAAAAAACCGCACGTCACTTATCCAGGAAAAGGTTCTGTTTGTTCCTGAATGCAGGAAATAACCCGCTTTTTTTGTATTTTATTTATTTGTTTCAAATTAGGGAAAGTTAGGTTTCTGTTTCTGCTGTATACTTTTTTCTTGTCCTAGTCCCTGTTGAAGTTGAAGCAATTTTCAAGCTTTAGGTAATTAGCTTCATTACACACACTGCAGCTGATGAGATGACATGCAGAGGGTATTAAAACTGATCTTTAAAATATGTGAATGTACTGTTAAATATCTTATAATCAAGCCATATTGACAAGTCATCAGTATTTTATGTTCACTCTTATATATTCTAATATATATATATATATTCTTCAACTTGCTCTCCATGGTGGAGCCTCACATTGTTCCAGAAGACAAAGTTACTGAGCCGTTTCTGCCCTACCACGCCCTCTTCCCCAAGACGACCTGCGCTGGATGATGCATTATCCAATGGCTGCACAAGAAGCGATGTTGTGCCACCTCGGTGTCCTGGGACCTCCACTGTTTCCCATTGCCCTATTACATCTCTTCCGCATCTTCTCATCACAGTATTACTGTGCAGTATTGCAGTAGTGCAATACACTTTGAAGTATGCTGTATAAGGATGGAGGACATTTTAATATTCCTATCCATATAGTCTGTAATATGCTGCATTTATATACCTGACACTGAAGTTCCCTCACCCTGTCATTGTTCTGGCCGTATGTCACCCTGTGCAGTGAGTTCTATGCAGAACTCTCGCTATTGGGGGCAATACTGACATTGTGAATGTCAGCAAATATGTCACTTTAGGCAATAATCCTCTCTCAGATCTCCATCAGTTGGATAACATTATTTGGTCATAATGTTTACAATGATGTGCTGGTGTGCTGTGAACATGCATCTTCAGCCCCCACTGTGTGGTCTTCACTCAATCCTGGACGAGAATTCCCATGAATAACACTGTTTTTTACATTACAGGGATTGCACAGCATGCTGTAATTCAGGAAGTGAATACATGCATAGTGCACAACTATATGACTATGATGCAGTGTGAAGATACAGTACTTAGCTACTATCTATCCTAACAATTCTGCTGATAGATGAACTGGATACATTTGGTTGGACTTGTCGACCAGCTGCAGCCATGCTCAGGCCTGGTTTGAGAACACAGTCCACAAGTGTGGCTCTGATTTCATTTTAGACCTTTGTTTTTCAGGTATGCCCTTATATTCATTTGCCTTCCCTGAGGCTTCCCGATATCTCCTCATATTGCTGCTGATTGATCAGTTAAGTGTTTTGTGCTATTGTGTCTGCACAGTTGCTGAATCAATTAACGGAATTGGAAATAATGCGCAATCAATTTTTAGGCTAAGCATTCTCACGTGAATCTTGTACTCATTTACAATTTTTAGGTTGACACTGTTGAAGAACAGTGCTACGCATACAGTGTGCCATTCATTTACCGAGAGTATAGAGGGATTTGGTAAAGGTTTCATAAATTGAAAACTAATGTCATGCTTTAGATATCTTTGAGCGTAGTTTCTAAAAAAGGGAGTTAGCGGGTGAGAAATATTGTAATATTACAAAGCAGCAGAGATTATCATTACAACCAATTTCCTCTGTTACTCTGCAAAAATATGTTAAAATATTATGGTTAATGTCTGGCCGTGATAACGAAATCAATGAACAGATATGACAAGTGAATGAAACCCCGACAAGGTTAAACAGCTGGTAAATTTTCAAATACTAAACATTTTTTGGCAACATATTTTACTTGCCGATACATTTGTTCTGCAATCTTTCTATATTGTTCAGCAAATCAGAGCTAATCAAAAGACTTTTGGCCACCAATTCAGTGTCATGTGCCCTACTTGCATGTTTTAACTTAAACCAGACCATAATTATTAATTAATAAAGAGATCAGTCTTCTCAGTCTTCTCTTCTGTTCTAACTCTTTTGGTCAGATGATTTTACAATAAGCCATCTGTCAACTCTTCCTCACACACATTCACAATGAGCGAATGAAAGGGTTTGTTTGGGTGAGTGGAATGAAAGCATTTTAGATGTACACTACAGATACGTATCCAGTAGGTTAATAATTCTTGGAAATGTATCAGATAGGAATCATACCTATCCTGTTATAACGGTAAAATGAAAGTGATCTGATTAGAAACATTCTTTCTCCTGCTGGGACTTAGCTGTTGGGCTCAAACTTCTTGGTTTGATTAGTGTGACAATTACATGAGTGAATTGCAAAACTTATTTGCCTCGGAGCAGGAAAGCTATATCTTTGAATCGTGGCCATCATACTATATTGTATATTGGTGAATGACGACATTACACAATTTGTCAAACATCTTGTTAAGTTCAGCATATTTAATTGAGACAGGCAAGTTTAGATAAAAACACTCATTGCACTATGTGCAGAATTAAAATCAAATTTGTCCATGATTTCAATTTAGTTTGAGGGGTGCAGTGGGGGGGGTAGTAAACCAAAACCAAAACCAAAACCTGCACTTCTGACATGTCTTTTTCATTTGGGGTTTTGTCTCTGTCCTGCATTTCATGCTTTTCGGCTCCATTAGAGGCAATGAAGTGAAAAATAGCTTTAAATACATTTTGGGGTGCCCAGGATGAAAGCGCAATTCCTTCAAAAGCAGGATGGCCAGATTATTTGAAAAGGAATACCCCAGCTTTATAAAACATCTTTCTTTTGTTTCTGGTTCATATCAAAGACTTAAGGAAATATTTCTCCTTGGAAGTAAACTCCTGAATGGAAACCATCTGACGCAGTGGCACGGCAGCCTTTCTGCGAGCAGGTTCTATCTGTGAGCCGGAGCAAGGCCTAGAGGTGATGGGGGCAGCCGCCATCCCTGTTTCTGGAGGGGTAGGAGGTGATGGGGGCTGTCAGGGAGTGCACAATGCAGCAGCCATCCCTGTTTCTGGAGGGGTAGGAGGTGATGGGGGCTGTCAGGGAGTGCACCATGTTAAAATTTAAGTTGTGAAGAAATATCTGGTTTTTCAAAGAACCCCTGGTGATCTTCTTGAAAGTTTTTGCTTCTGACAGGTTTTTTCAGTTCATGAGAATTTTAATACGATTTCAGTAGAAACGGATTCTTCACTAGTTTTTCATTACCTTTTTGAGGCTGTTTTGTAACTGGACATCCGATTTATCCAGGTGAACTGCTGGTGTTGTTTGATGTCGGTATGAAAGTAAGCCATGTTCCAAGTGGAAAAAATAGACTTCTACGGACACAAAAAGGCATTTGAGGATTCAAGGCCAAAGCTTTCTTCATTCAAAGCAGATTTCTAAACATAGCCAAATCATCCCTTAGGGTTGTCAGACGATAATAAATGTAACCTCTAGAGTGATCTCTGTCTTAAGTTTTGTCCATTATATTCTTGGGCATAGAGAGTGGCATGGTCGCTCAGCTGTCAGCAATGGTGCCTCGCTAAGCCAGAGCACTTTGCGTGTTCTGGCAACTGTAAAAGTGTGTGGCTGCGTCTGTCTGTACGTGTGCATTTGTCTGTCTCCAATCTTGTAATGAACTGTGTCTGTGGTGTTAGGCTCCGGCACACCATGATCCGGAATGAATGAATGAAAATTAATGCTCTTGAAAGTTTTACTCTTGGACTACCTTGGCCACTGTAAGACTGTGTGGTCTTTGAACATGCTTTTTTTCTGTAGTTTGTTGACCACAACTATGCCTCTGCTGCATTTCGAACCATTCTCCACAATGAAAGCACAGTTCTTAAGCTGTGTCTGCTTTTAAGCAAGAAAAGGGTGGTACACAACCCTTGTACATCTTGTGGCTCTTAACATCATGGTGTGTGGATAGAGACGTGCCTTCGGTTAATGAAAGGAATTCTGGGGATTGTACTGCGTAGCTGAGTCCAGTCTACTCCTCCCACTGGTGTGACAATAATTCGAGATATTACACTCACCCTGTGTTGTGGTGAGGAAAACTGACATTTTTCACTACAACGCAGATAAATTAACACTTTTTAAGTAGATTGTTTTGCTCAGTAGTGCATTCCCAACACAGCTTCCATCTCCACACAAAGTTTGTGTTCTCTCCCTGTTTTTCGTCTGTGAGAGGTCCTTGAAAAGGTCAGCAAGTTTCTCCTCATCATGATGTCATCAGTCATTACAATATTTTGCTGCTGCTACCCTACCAAGATAAATAACACGATAGACTGGATTTGCCACAAAAGAAAGGAAATTATCTAAATAGTGTTTGTCCTTCTGCTCCGCTGAGATTAAATATATTTTTAACATATTCTAATTCTGTATGAAATCTATTCAAATCATCGGAAGTATTTGCATAGAAACCTGTGACACAAAGCCCAATTAAAATGTGTTGCAGTCTGACAAGGCTGCATCTCCCTGATTGCTGTCTGGTTTGTTATGATGTTTCTTCTCCATTTCATTTCCATTTCCACGTATCACGCTAGTAATTAGACTGACCATCAAGATATAGAACTGAAATGTGCAAATGAGCGAGCCAGAGTCAATAAACTTTTTTTTTCCAAATCCTAGTTTGAAAAGTAGTTGCTTCTCATAGTCTCTGAAAAGATACTTGTCTGAGTACAAAATGACATCAGTGAAAGATGTACACAGAATGACAAATTGCAATCCCCTGAAATGTAATTTTCACAAATCCATGGATTAAACATGGAAAAAAAAACATGATTATGAGTCGATTAATGGCTGTTTCTAATTTTATAATGTATTTTCAAATTCTCCTGCTCTTGGGCAGCTGCTCATTAACGAAACCTTGTAATTCGTGTCCTGTTGAGTGTCTGCTCCGTCAATGTGCTAATAAATAAATGATTCAGTGAATTATATCTTTCTGATTCAATACAATATGGATGGCTATGTACTTTCCCTGCAGGTCCTGAATTCATCTGTTCCAAACACCTGATTCGCATGATAATTCAATGATACCCTGCAGATTTGATTAGTGATATCCCAATAATGTCCTCTGGCACTAATGGCTGATATCTCAAAAGGGACAGTTTGAACATCAGAAGTATGTCATGTACCTCATGTATGTCCTTCCTTAATACAAAGAAGACATTTCCCTGGTGCTGAACCTCATTAATAAGACAGTGGGCAAGTGAACACTGAACATGACCACTGCATTGGGGAGTTTATATTGTGGCTCCTTCTTTTTGTCTGTGATACAATCGGCCAGGGAGGTTTATCACACAGGGATGTCACTGGGAATTGCTGTCTTCCATATTGATGACACTGAAGAGGGGGGAAAAAAGTTCATTTATGGTACTTTTAGTCTACTGTTGAGTTACTCCACCGGCTTTTTCGAGGAATTATTCTGTTTTGGTGGCCAGGTCAGACCAGATTTACACGGAGAGCTGGGATGACGTGCAGATTACCAGATGTGGAGAGAAAAACAGATTTCACATAACCAGGCCATACCAGTCATCTTTAATTGTGGCCTTCAGATAGCTTGTCAAATAATCATTGTTCAAACAAATATTTATCTGTTAAGTCACGTATAATGAATTCAATACCTACTCATAAGTTTGTATATAAAGGATAAATGATTAGCCTTGTGATTTTAATGATTACAGCATCAAGATTTTCCCATTTTGTTGATCAATTAGAGATGATTGTACGTATTGAGGGATTACTACATTCGTGAGTTTTACAAGCCAACATACCAAAGGGACAAAATAAACAAGAAGATGAAATGCAGACAGATTTGGAACAAACTGCAATGTACTGCATCTCTCGCTATCTAACTTCTCTCACATGTGCATTGTTCCCAAAGATGAAACGCTGTTCCAACGGTAAGCTGAAATTCATGAGAAAATGGAACACTTTTGCGGCTCATTTTCTGTTGTGCCCAGTTTCCAAAATAGGCTGTGCTGATAAATATAATAGTTGCAACTAGAGGATAGACGATTGGCTAATGCCGTAATATGGGCGTATGGAATGTGTTAGTTTTCCAGTGATTCATTGGGAAAAGCTGCTTGTAAGAAGGTCTGGCATCGATTAAGTGGTTTGCTGAAGAACAAGCCTTGATGGGCCAAATGGCTTCCTTTTCATTCCAAACCGTCTTTTGTTCTCAAGAGCTGGAGGGGCTGTAAATTCAAACCTGAATACAAATTGGAGTCACAATTTTAGAAAATAAATCAGGTTAAAGGAAGAGAGGCTACAGGATGTGAAACAAATCCATTCATCCAACTCCCACCCAGTATCGCTATATTGTGTTTATGAACGTGTTTGGCCACATAGAAGATATACAAGTGTATATAAAATATATATCTAATTGTCTTTTAAGAGTATACATTGTTTACACTGAATTGTCCTGGTCACAAAAGAGGGTGACAGCGATGAATTTAATAATTTCCTGTATCATCGTGTTGTCTTTTGACCTGCGGGGAGGCTGCCACAGGGACTGTTTTCTTATGCATCAGACAACCAGTCAGGTGGCATGAGGTCTGGAACAGAGGCAGGGATATGCGGTCAAGCCCTAGGTGAGATTACTCTTTACATGTGCAAAACTCAACAGGTGAATTACAAAGAAGCAATCGTTTCTAGGTAACATCCACCCCAAGGTTAGTTCTTATCTTGCCCACCTCTTTTTAAAACTCCTCCTTTGTGTTGACTTATGACATTTTCCTCTCCAACATACCCCGTATTTTCTTTCAGAGTCACTTGTGATTGGTGTGGGTGTCTGGTAATGCAATATCAATGGCATTGATTGAGAAGTGTAACATAATATAGGGAATGTGGGTGGAGAACAGAAAAGATACTTGGCACCTTTCCCTGGCAGAATAAAATGTCAGTCATCTTCTTCTTTTTTTCTCCACTGTGAGAAAAGAGTTGGTAATGAGGTTTTAATTATAAAGGGACCTTATGTCATGGGTTCAGTTATGTCCATACTGTTATAATGGGTGATGCGAGAATATAGATAACCATTGAAATTCATTCAGATTGAAACAGAAATGAGGAAAAACGGGGAATAAAAGAGATTAGGAAATGTGATGGGATGTAAGATAGCATGACACATTTTTAAAGATAAAGAAAAGGAATAAGACACAGGGCGGCTAAGCAGTGGAGATCCTTCAGCATGGAGAATTAAGTCATCTCAAACTGAGTGTGAAAAGGCAAGCCTGGGAGGTAAGAGAGAGTTGGAGTGTGGGGCATGAGACAAAATCAGATGATAACTGGAAATCCTCACGCTTAAATGTTTTTCATCCTACAGTCATAAAAGCAAGTGTAGAAAATGTTCAAGGAAGTGTAGAAACTTTAGTAACATACAGTTGAATTGAATTAGAAAATATCTAACTTTATGGTCATGTCCTTAATGATGCTGATTAATAAATTCACTGGAAAAACAGTCTGGCCCATAAGGTGGGGGTTAAACTGACGGCCAGCTAAAGCTGCAAAAATTGTAATTTTTGGGTAATTGCATACTATGTGAAAACACAGACATATTTCATACTTGTTGGTGACATTGGTCACGTTGGAATGCAGAATGTGTTATATCAACAATTGTTAATTAAATCCGTACGGAATGCAGAATGCAGTCAGTGAAGTTACTAAATCGTTATGCCTAGTGCTAGTGCCCATCACAGTGGAATTCCCAAGAATCAAAGTTTTTTTTCTTCTTTTTCTTTTTCTTTTTTTTTTGATTGTAGACGCAAAACTGCTTTTTCTGAACATCAACAAATCGTATTTGTTCCTGTAATGTGTAGTTGAATACAATTTTATTCTGTTGGTTTTTATCTCAATAGAATTAGTACAGTATATTCTTACTCCCAGGGTACTGAATATAAAATCAGCTTGCGTTTTTTGTGGTTTTTTTATGGTGAAAGGGAGAGTACTGCAGATATACTCAGTATAAAATGGATTGATGTCTGGAGGATGAGACAGGAGCTTCAGTGGAACTTCACAGAAGTCTATTTTATTTGTTCTCCAGTGATTTTCACCTGGCTTTGGTTAGCCCTTGCTATCAGCGGAAGTTCCTGTGTTTTGGTCCCGCTCGGCTCAGCTTCCCACTGCACATCTGGAACCTCTCCTCCCGCCTCCCATCGTAACCCTGGTCACCATGGCAACCCCATCACCATTTCCCTCCCGTCCACATCTCTCGGGGAAAGTTCGGCCACCCTGATCTCTTGCTCAGAGGCAGAGATGGCTGGATAAGTGGGGTCCAAACAACATCTTTGTTGCAATAATAACAATATAATTATCAGCATCATTGTTCTTTGGATTCCAGGGAGGTTGGAAGCCCCTTGTTTTTGTTGAGTTTTCAATTACTGTTTTTCTTTCTGCTTTCTAATCTCCAAATCATCTGCTGGAGCAACAGTCCATCCCTTGTCAGCTGACATAAGTTACCTCTAGATGAGCACTATTTCGGAACGCTCCACTTGTTACTTCGTATATACACAGTCAGATGCGGCAGTCCCATATGAAGATATACAAAGTTAGAAACAGATTAGATTTTTTTTGGTGTGGTACTCATGACTGACCAAGTTTGTATAAGTTTAGCTTCAGCAATATTTATCCATGGTTCGGCAAACCAATAGGAAAAGTCATTGTTAATACTGATGAAACAGAGCGTGTGAAGTCTTCCATGTAAAAAGGGTAAATTCCAGTGGCCTGGTAGTTTGCAATGAAAGGTTGTTTTGCAGGTTGAGATTATATTTGCACCGAGGGTCCAATGGTTGAAAGAAATAATGTGTATTTTATGTAATTCACAAAATACGGCATGGTTTAAATTTACAAAGGGTGACAGTGTACATGTACATGAAACATAATATTGCTGTATATTTGGCAAAAACTCTTTGGAACTGGAAGTATAGCTTCAATAAACAGTGTGTGGAGAGAACAGGTTAGTGGTGAAACCTACAGCCAGTGGAGACAACATGTCTGCCTATTGCACGTAACACTATAAACATATTATTTTATGCTATTCACTAAAGGGTGCCCAATTGAAAATATCAATAATCTCAATTACTAAGTACCTCCATGAGTTACTCCTTATGCAGGCACACAGTCTACCCAGGGCCACAACCATTCCTACAGCTTTGGTGTAAATACATGTAAATAAACATCATAGAATCAGGAAATTAAAGATGAGGAAGAAAGGTCTGTCTTACTGGGAGGGATATTTACTTTAAACTCCCTGGAATTTCATTAACCGGTTCTTTAATTTGCCGAACACAATCGTTACTACAAAAGGCTTCCTTTTCCCTTGCTACTTATAGAACAGTCTGATGACCAGTGAACATTCGCATTACATCTATTCATCTGTCAACATTCAGGATAAATGCAGAGGGGCTGTCTGTCATCCTGTAAGTGTGTGGAGCTGACGAGCCTCTTGTGCGAGAGGAATTAATGAGACCGGGTCACAGAGAGAAGACGGAGAGGAAGCCAGATGACACGGCAAAGCTAGAAGGGTGCACGGAGGTGGGAGGGCAGGGTTAGCCTGGCCCCAGCACCGTGAAGGCCACAGATGGGACCATGGGTGGGGAAATTACCAAGATGGTGGGAAAGGACGGGCCCACGGTGAGAACCAGAGAGGGAAGACGTTAAGCCTTCCTCCAATTCAGAGCAGTAACAATGTCTGACCATCAACGTGTCAGCACTTGAATACACTAGGGGGTGCCATGGGAGAAGTGAAACAGTCTCTGATATTTGTCTATTGTCTGGCCAGGATCTGGTAAAGCCAAGTCTAACTCATTGTACTTATAAAAACATAGTGATACGTGTTTCAAATGCCCTTTTGTCAAGATAAAAAGTCACATTTATCACACATTTTTTAAGATGGAAACAGACACACACACACGCACGCACGCACACACACAAACACAGATACTAACATACACATACACAACACATGCACACACCCACATAGATGCACAATACACACAAGACACGCGTACACACACACACACATACACACATACATTTGAAACTTCCCAACCTATAATTTCCTTTAATTATTTCCATTACATGATTTCCAGTCTTTCTCCTAATTTGCATTGAATTTTACTGTTCCTTGACAAAATATAAAACCTTAGGAGATAAATGTTTTGGAATAAACATCTTGGCACTAAATAAATATGTGCTTTTTTAAATGGAGGAGGTCCCAGCCTTTTAACTGTACTGCAAATCGCTGCAATTAGGACTGCACAGTTCATTGTTCTGCTTGCCAACATGTCAGCACAAACGCAGATCCATATGTATGATTCACTGCACTTGGAGTTTCACAATGGAAACTTTAAAAAAAAAAGCTCTTTCAAAAGCAAGAATATTGTATAAAATGTGATTGTTTTCTTTTAAATAAGATAAAAAGAGTCACAGTTATTTATAAGAGTACCATTTCTTAATAAGTAAAAGAATGTCTTATCACAGCAGGGCTATCCAGTAATTGTGTTTAAATGCTTTTTATTTCAGAGTCATTTACGTTTTTCTAAACAGACCGTTGTAATGTTTACCTATGGGAAAAGGTGCTGGAGAAATTGTTGTGTGTATAAGGTTTAAGGAAAAAACCAAAACCAATTTGGGTGTAGTTTCAATAAACAAGACAGTGAGAAAGATAATGTAAACTATTTCGAGTGCCAAGTTGCACTGAAAATAAATATCTGTTAAAGAAGAGAACACCTGATGTTTTCAATCTCTTACAACAACACATGGTGTGTTTTTTTTTTTGTTTTTTTAGAATTATGAACTCCCTGAGTTTAAAATGTTTAGGCAATCTTAATTAATTCTGTTGTATTTATTTTTCATCCTTTCTCATCCAACCGACTCCCATGCACTGTGTTTGTAGTTGTCATATGCAGGGATTAAATTAATTAGTTTGTTGTTTCTTTTCTTGTTTTTTTTTAAATCATGGGCAATGACAGATATGTTTGTAAAGTTTCTCCCTCTGGGAACCAGGGTTAACTAACCAGAAAAGTAAACTGATGGGAAGATTTCCAAGAGAAACGAGGGTTTGATGTGTGCAGGTCATACCGCCATGCTGAACGCTAACTAAGCTAGACAAACACACATAATAGCACCTCGTAGTCACTGATGGAATGCCTGGAAAACCCTGAGCGTAGCCTTTTCACCACAGCGCTTGCAGAGCTGACCTTTGCAGGTGCAGTGAACAGTAAAGGCCATTAGGAATGCGTGTCACTCATTACCTACTGGTCCACAACAAACCAAAGGGTTCGTGTAGACGGCGAACTCTGAGGAGGAGGGGATAAATGAAGGGGCGCCGGTAATGATTGCAATCTGCCGTGAAAAGGTTCTCCCCCATAAAGAGTGCCAGACCTCAGCAATCCTCCAGAAAAGACGGGCGTGATGTTCAAAGGTCGAGTCTGGTGTGTGTGTTTCGGAGCCTGTTTGTTCTGAGCCATAGACCACAGTGTGTCCCCAATAAATACTTCTTTATCGTGGTCTTAAAGCGATGATAATGTGTTTTACAGACCCCTATCAAAAGCCAGAGATGCAGCACTCCTTGTCTCCGGGTTAAAAAAACACAGCAGTCATCACTGTGTGGGGTACAGTGGTGATCTCATTAGGGCTGGCTCTCCCCCCTCATGGCCTCGTCACTCTGAGCGCTCCGGTTCTCTAACTCTGCTGCAGAGTCCTGGTCTGAGCGCTCCGGTTCTCTAACTCTGCTGCAGAGTCCTGGTCTGAGCGCTCCGGTTCTCTAACTCTGCTGCAGAGTCCTGGT
>JAOVYW010002516.1:30719-47829 GCA_025775045.1 Hiodon tergisus
ATGAATGACACCACTTAATGGTAACATGTATAGGTTGATGAATAAAGGTCCTAGGACTGATCCCTGTGGGACTCCATCTGAGTTCATCATTTAAACAAATTTAAATAGGTATTAAATAAACCAGGTGAGAGCACTCCTTTCGATCGGACAGAAACCTGACTGAAGTGTCTCTTAGGTGTCATTACCTTCTAGGAAAGCAGTTAGCTGTTGGGCGACAGCATGTAATTTCCACATACTGGAATATAGTTAGATGAAGTCGAGATGTTTAAAATTGCTACTCAGTCTATAAATAAAAAAAGTTGAATAAACCATTTCTAGCGTGATTTGGGAAACATCTGCTGTATTACTGTTCATTAACAGTCCCTTTTCACCACTTATTTTTATGAGCTCTGATATATCATTTTTACTACAAAATATGGAATGGCATCAATAGGTATAAGTGATCCTGTGGGCTAACAAGTTGCCTGCTGTGTTCCACTGGGCTCAATGTTATTCAATCCCAGTCACAGTGTTGTAAAGATAGTGTTGCAGTGGACTGAACAAATGCAATTTCTTACAACAACTAAGCTAAGATTTGACAGATAGCCCTGCTGAAGGACTTGGACTAATCCCAAGACAACGGAATCAACAACCCCAGAGAGTGGCCACAAGCCATGTTTTACTAAGTGGACTACAGGTGAAAATCCCACTCAACCCCTGACATCACAGTGTTTGTGAATGAATGTGACTGCCAGGAACAACCCTCTTCCCCCCTCCCCCACTGTCAAAAATGCACACAATAAGTCAACATGTCCCACAAGATCAAGGCCAAGATCACCACCATCTGCTTTACCGCAGAACCTAATCTGCTGACAGCTGTTTCCTGCTTTCTGGAAATGGATTCCTTACCATAGCACTACGGTTTCTCTTCGAGGTTCAGGCACCGAAGGAAGGTCCACTGTGATATGCAATAACAGACCTCTACATTTAATTTACGTGCCATTTTGTTACCCTACTGTTGAGAAGGCCTTGAGAGTCAGGAAGGCATACATGACCTTGGGTCCACAAGAAGATCAAACATAATTTATTTTATGAATTTACTACAATTGCACAATAAAACTGCTTAAAAACAGCCAAATTGATAGTATTTTTCATTGTTTAAATAAAACAGTTGAGCTTATTGTGAACAAAGATAAGTGAAACAAATTGAAATGAGCATGTATACTCAGTGGCCAGTCTGTCCCTCGGATGGGCTATTGCAGCAGATGACCACACTGGGTTCCACACCTATGAGCTGAAAACAAGTGGCTCCAGTAGGCACGCAATCACCAACACTTGGGGAGTGGAAAAACATGGTCTGTCAAATCTTGGTTCTTGTTGCTAATGGCAGAGTTGGAATTTGTTTTTAATTGATAGGAGTAGAACCTAGTGTGTAGCCCTTCTGTGACACGAGCCAGTGAGTTGTGTGTTCTAAGATGTCGTTCAGCACACCGCTGTTCACCACTGGGCAAGTTACTTTGAAAATGTAATCAGAACCTGAATACTGAACAAATAGTTCTGAATGTAATCCATAATGTATTCCATTATTTAACTTAAAATTTGTAACTTACTCCGAATACTTTTAGAATATACATTAGACTCCAACTTTATGTTTCCCAGATGTGGCTGGGGCCAAAAATTTAAACATTATCCTTGGTTTCTCATTGCAAATGACTGCAGTATTAAAAAACAGTACAAATTTTGAGAAACAATTTGGTTTGACACTGATTAAACAGGGGAAAAAATTTAAATTCAATATAAATTTTAAATAATATCCATTTAAATTAATATAAATAAATACCTTTTCTTAAAAGTTTTAAATTATCCTGGAATTAATTCCTCCATTTTGTTACATGTGTAGAGGGATTTGGAAGATTCAGAGCGAAACACAAGGGAGTCATTTCAGGCCTGTAGCAAACATCAGGATATCTTGAAGGGAGGCTACTTGTTGTATGTATTAATTTTATTTTTAAAAGTTTAACAATAACTTTTTCAATTTGGAAGTAATTCACAATTCTTAAAATCTTAAAGCTGGACAAATCTTGCCTCATTATTAAAACAACTTTCAGTGCCAAGCAGGTAGTCTCTCCAATAGCCCAGTACTCTTCCTGTCATCTATTGCTGCCTACTCGACTAAGCTGCACCTAAAGGATGCCCTCTAATGTTATAGCTGTCAACTCCATCTCACTGTAGCACATACAAGGTGTGAATATGTGTGCTTCTCCACTGTAAATAACATCCAGTGTCACAAATCTGTCATAAATACAAAAAGAAAATATTCACCAGCAGACATTATTAGCTTAGCTTTTTTTCCAAATCACAAACATACTAAAATTACAGCAATTTATAAAAGTATATAATCATATTCAAACCAGGCACCTAAAAAGTCCAGCCATACAAACAACAGAAAGAAAGTAAATTAATTCCAGGGGCATGAAACCAGAACATGATACTTGGTTACCATCTCAGTTTTAAGTGATCATTAATGACACCTTTCAGAAATAATTCTCAGGTCATGACCAGATTCTCTACCCTACTCTCCAATTATGAATTGTTGGTTTAAAGACAACCCTTTGCCCCTGAATGCATATCTTGAAAGAATACCATTTTAAAAATGAATGTCACCTTCACCATAGAACCTTCATATCCTCATCAGATATGTTATTGATTTTTCTACCTGGGCCCCCATGTACTATGGAGATTAGAATCCTCCTGGCAGCTGCATAATATAAGCACAATTTCATACTAATCGTATAAAGTTGTTAATAGTTACCAATACAATTCAAGCATAAAACCCATTAGCACTGAGTGAAATAACTACCTACACTGTCAAAGGTGAAATATTGGTGTGACATTGTCTGGGCTGTCAAATATTTACTAGTTTATATGCAGCCGTCGAGGAAGGTAAGGATCTCTCGATTGTGTCAGTAGCATCTGCTATCTGCCCTGCATTATCTTTTAATTCTTAAGCATTTTAGGATCATTGCGTTTCTTCGTTAAAAAAAAAAAAGTATTATTTTTGCTTTAGAACAGCAACTTCAACTACAGTGTCTCCCCCTAGAGTGGCTGGAACTCTTCAGTTTCCTGAAATGTTTAGTTTTGGATAGCTTTTCCTATTTGTTTTAATGCTTTTCTTTTGGTTTTTGTGCTTCATCTTTTGTTTTGCTTTACTAGAGTAGTTTTGCATTGTTGTGTTTGTGTGATTAGTTGTCTTGTTTTGCTTTTCTGGGCCACCATGGCTTTTTTTTCCCATTGCTGAGAACGACCAGTCTCACACAGCTGCCATCTTCTCTGGATCCACCCTACTTGGTTGATGATTTGCCTCATGAAGCAGACCTCTCACTCAGAGGAAAACACAACCACATAATCAAAATTAATCAGCCGAGAAACGTACTCCCTTAGACAACACTGCATAACTCACTCAAAAATTGCAGGGAAATTGCTTGACCCGAAGGGCTTCCACTTGAACTGAAACAGCCCACGGGAATAAGTGGTCATCTTGTGGTTTTCAGGATCAAATCAAACTTTATCTATATAGCACTAATAAATATTTCATGCACTTCACAGAAAATAATAAAATAAACATAAGATAACAAAGATAATACAACATAATAAAACATAAAATAAATAAAAATGAATGAATAAATAAATAAAAACAATGTCCCCTAAATAATAAAAATTAGAGGATAAAAATATAGTAGCCATCCACAGAGGTTCAAACAGTAATGGCAGGGACAAAAGTAACAAATGTAACAAAAGTAATGACTACAGCACTGAAAGAGCAGGAAGAATAAAAAACTGAAATAGGAATGATGTAAAAAAGACTAAAAAACAAGGTTAAAGAAATATGTTTTTAACTCTCGTTTGAAAATTTTCATAGTTTCACCCCTCTCAGGTTCTATGGCCAGCTGAATTAGAAGCTGGGGGCATACAAACTAAAATGCCCCCTTGTGTCTCTTGGCCCTGGGCTTTGGATCAGTTAAAGGCCAGTGCCATAGGATCTGAGATATCTTCTGGGTACATGCCTCAAAAGCATGTCTGACATGTAATGGCTTGTGGGGAAAAAAGGTTGGATCGTGGGAATGTTCCTTATGAGATAAAATATGGTCTAGACAATGGCACTTGTCGAGACCGAATATCTGCCTGCTTAACGCTGTCTGCTGTTCCTGGCCAAATTAGGTCAATTTGTAAAAATAACTTTGAAACATACAATTTCATAGTATGTCTATCTATTTGAATAGCCAAGAACTCTCCAAAAGCATTTTTCTTGCTTCTATGAAGCACTGACGTCAAATGGAAGAATCGACGCCAGTCAGCAGGCAGGCACATGTAGGGAACAGCCCAAGTTGCAAAGTCATATTGTCTTTTATAAATATACTTATAAAATAAATACATTTATTTATTAAAAATATTTTTAATTAAAATTAGTATTTATAAAACTGCACAAGTATGTCAAATGGATAAACTTATTAAGGCCATTATTATTGCACACCAGAACGACCCAACAAGACACCAACATGATTTTAGGTCGTTGGCTGATTTTGAAACATGTCTGAAAAATCAATTTGAATCATGTAGTGTCGGTGTAAGAGTGACATGAACGGACATGAAACTGATATGGCAAAATCATGTTGTGTATTATCAGGTCAGTCTAGTGTGCTGTGGCCATCTTCGCCAGTAGAAACCTTTCTGTCAGAATTTAGTTACAAATAATATACATACCAAATTTGGTGTCAGTTACTTACGGTGCATGAGAAGAGTTTGAAAGGTTTTAAAAATAATTCTAAATGGTTGAAAATAATTAATGGCTGATTTTATAGGTCCTTGAGGCAACTTTATTCCTCTATATGTAGAGGGAAGATATTTGGTTTGGTGATAACAGGGTTAGTCTTAAATTAGTGAGCACTTAAAGCAAAAGATTTATGCAAGAAAAGACTAGGCCAATGCATGAAGATAAATTGATTTATTTTGTGCTTGACTATCAGATTTTAAAATGGGTATAATGTTGAGTTAAATAGTTAATCAGAGAAAACATTGGAGAATATTTAATATTGAGGGACAAGGGGTGGAGTCGAGACTTGAAGATCTTGGGAGGAAGTGGAAGAGAAAGGTAGTCATATGGAACGAATGGGCGTGTGGTTACAGCAGTGTAAACACTACAGAGTGTGGCAATTTGTCAGAGCAGGAATGCTTATATTTATATTTAAAGAAACTGAAACATAAGCAGTATTGTCATGTGTGCATGTCCCACGGCCTGGGAATAACAGCATACCTTCACTTTCCTTGCCTTGGGGTTTCTGACTGTAATTATGTCAGATTTAACTTCATCTGGTCATTCATAGCAATAGTTTGACCCACCAAAGGGAATGCTTTTGGGGTACCGTTGGCACAGTGTAGTTATACTCGTGGGTGTAACTGACAGTGTCATCAGCAGTAAAACCTAATGACAGTGGACTGCCAGTTCCCATCAGTGCTTTCATAGCTGAACTTGACTTTGTTGGTGATATGTCTGATGTACTGAATTCTGCACACAATCAAGCTAATAGGATAGGGTAATGAACAATGCCAATTCGGTGGTAAAAAAAAGTCGTATGAAAACCCAGTCATTCCTAGTCAAGGCAATGCTCATGCAGGTAATTGGTCCTGGGCCGCTCGAGTCCAGAGTGCTGCATGAAACGCTTGTGCTTATCATGTACTTGGTTGTTCCCTTTTCCAAGTCAGCTTGCTCCATTGGCCTCTCACGGCTCCACGTGCCGTTTTACAGTATTTTTGAAAAATGTTTAATAAAACAATACGATTAAGTTAATATATAAAATAGACGAACTTTAAAAGGGAAGCATTTTTTGTCTCATCGTTGTCATATCAAAATCCAAATGATTCAAAGTTACATTTCTAAGCTGTATTAAATTTAAATATAAATGTTTGAATTATTCACTTGCCTAGATAAATATGTAATGACAGTGCATGAAAAACCAATCACACGCTTTACCGGCAGATCTGATTTAATCGAAAGATAACGTGAAAGCACATTTTTTGAATATTCTAACTAAAAATTTTATGACATATTTGTGACCACAAAAAAGAAACGTCCTATAGTTTTATTATTATAAAACAGTTCCATATATTAAACTCGCCATTGACCTGGTAACTCCTCTTCTGATCACAGCACATTGTCAGGAAATGTGAAAAAGCTTGTCAGTTTGAACTATTCTTGCTTATATTCAATACTGCACTTGTAAAATATTGAAGAGTTACTAGCACAATGCAAAATAATGTAATCTAAAAATGAGACTTATGTTTTTATTAATCATATTTGTTTATTATCAACTGTTAATTGTTGCAATTATTTTAGAATTATTTCTGAAGAAACTTCAGAAATGTTATTAATTTTGTTTCCTTACAAGCTGCTAACCTTCAGAAATAAAACGTCTCAAAATAATAATACATTTTCCATTAGAGATCTACTGATAGTATCCAGTGTTTTCTCTGAGAATATTGGGACAGTATATGCATGTAAATATAATTCTTAATTTTACGAGACGGGTTTTTAAAATAACTGAAAAACTGAAATTTCTAAAACCAGTAACCAGTAACACCACACCAGCTGCCAGATTAGGAATTTTCTGCATTTATTTATTTTTTGTATTATTAGTGGTGGTTTTAATACTTCATCCACAGATTTCAGCAACCACAATGCTTCTCAACAATCTTACAATGTAATAGAATTGAAATGTCATGGGTAAAGAAAAATTGCTCCAAGAGTTGAATTATTTTTCAAAACTGAACTTGTCAAAACTGAATGGATGTAGCGGCGATCAAGGCTGAATATCTCTATTTGGCATTTTACAAAATAGATAAGTTCTAGAGGATGAACCTTTCCTCAAATATGAGCAGAAAAATGTGTGTTTTTTGATGGGGGGACTGGATATTAAAGAGTTTACAGGAGATATCTTCCAGATGGTGCTGCATTTCTGTTCTAATAATAAATAAAGGGAAACCATTGATAATAACTAAGTTCCTTTTTTTCTGTTGTCTAAAAATACTAAAATAATAAAGATATGTGCAAGGTAATTTCTTGTTCCTTCTGGGGTGGAGATCAATTCTTGAAATCCAAATATGTTATTGTAGGATAACTTGCAATTATTGTGCTTCCATTTTTCTTAGATTAGTATTAACTAGAGACAAGCAAAGGTAATTGTTGTCTATGTTGAAAATCTTTAGAAGCATTTAAATTGACCTCCTCAGTCTATTAACTCCAATTTAACAATCTTCAATAACCTTCTGCTCCCCATGGTGGTTAGTAGTCTGTGATGTAGCTAAAGTTTGCAGTGGATAGACTGCCAACTGCAAAACTGCTAACTGGGATCTCTGCAGGCATAGACAGGGAGTATTGCAAGTATTGTTAAAAACCGTTAGAAAGAGCATAACATTTAAGAGATGCACTTAATCCTGTTATCACAATGTTCTTTTTCTTTTTCTTTTTTTTTAGCCTTGGCCCAATTACTTCAAAGATAATGTGCATGTGTGAAAATTACCGCTGTCGATTCAAACTCTGAGTAAACCATTTATCACTGCATTTGTAATGTTGTAGTCCCAGAGACATTGTGTGTAATTCAAACATACTTCATTGTCAATGCTGAAATCAGAAAGAAAACGCATGTAATATGAACGCAAGTTATCAGAAATGTACAGTACTGTGCAAAAGTCTTAGGCACCCTAGCTTTTTTTACATAAATTTCATCTTTGATATTTATGTTTTACCTTCTGCACTAGTGTGTAAAAGTAGAAAAAACATTTTTTTTCGATTTCCAAACTTCTTCTGAAATAAGACCAAGGAATTCTGCAACAGATGGTTTTGCCTCCACAGAGCCCTGATCTCAACATCATCAAGGCTGTCTGGGATTACCTGGACAGACAAAAGCAAGCGAAACAAAGTCTGTAGAAAAACTGTGGAAAGTACTCCAAGATCTACCTGCCAATGATCTTATAAAACTGCACGACAGTTTTGAGTTTTGACTAAGAGAATTGAAGCAGTATTTATGGCAAAGGATGGTCACACCAAATATTGAATTTATTTTTTGGTTGTTTTCGTGTTTTGTGTTTTTAAAATTGTTTTTAATGTTTACTGCCCTTTATATTTTTTATTGTATATTAAGAAACTTTTCATTTCATAATTTTTGAAAGCATCTTCAATTTACAGAATCTTTTTACATGTGCCTAAGACTTTTGCACAGTACTGTATTTTTTAAGGACCACACACTCTTTTGTTGTTCTGAAGCATCTATGTGATGCTGTAACTTTCTTTAAGGCTACAGAACATAGATTGGTCATTTTGGGGTGGCTTTTTAGGTACTATTCTACTGAAAATGAAGAGCCTGGGGAAATCATGAAGAACTACCCTGCATTGTTCATTGATTCCATCCAGTGGCTGCCATCTGTCAGACTTTTCTCAGAACAGTGCATGTTGTGAATGTAAATTGGCCATAAGCACTCACCTCTTAATCAACATCTTAATCAGTGGTTCAATACAAAATTATAGAATGCTGTGAGTGTTGTGAACAAAAATCACCTCAAAGCATTTACCTCTAAACCGAAACTTTAACCGGAGGGTCAACGCAAAAAGACAAAATGCTGTGCGTGTCTCTAAGAACCCGCTTGAACCGCTGGGTGAATGCAGAATGTTATGATAGAATGGTGAGCTTGTTGTGAATGTCACAAACTGGGGAAGAACAAATAAAGGTTAAATCCTTTCTTTTGATGCTGATTGTCTTTCCCGGGCTTCTGTAATCGAGAGGTAAGAAGGGATAAAGAGGAACAGGGAAGATTTTAGTTAGCAAGGTCAGTTGGCAGAAGCTGCAGGTTTGAGTATCACTGTCGGCTTCTCGTTGAGCGGAGATCTGAAACGTGTGGAGGCGGACTTCCGCCGCTATGTAATGGGCAGTTTACCCATATTTCATGTGAGTGGGCTGTCTCCAATTCGGTTGCAGGCTGAGGACCTTATACTCCCCAAGTTGCAAAGGAGTGGGGGCCCAGCAGCAGGACGAACCAGGCAAGATTGTGGAACAGAAGTGCCAGAAATTTTACAAATGTTCTTGTAATTTTCCTAAATATAGTTGAATGTGTGTATAGCCATCACGGGCAGAGTGCCATAGGTTGTAGGGGAAAGTCAGTCATACTAACAGGGTTCCTATGTCACTTGTTCTATGGTAGCTGTGGTAGCAGCTCTGAGACAGGTTTGAGGGGAAGGTCCCAGGGACTTTTTCCCCATGACATGAACATGAACAGTCTCTAAACCTGAATCTTAACAAGAGGGTCAACCTAGAGAGAATATCTTTTTTGGTTGACTGAGCATGGTTTTCATTTAGGTTCAATGCATCTGTTTCAAAGGGTTCATATAAGATAAGTTATCAGTTCCTACTCAGGTTCATGCTGACGTGTATGTGACTATGGCTTGATTCTTATTAACAACAATGCATTCGGGACCTCATGCACTGGACTAAATCCCTAAGCTCTAGGGATCAGCCTCGAATGAGATATGGGCATTTATATTAATCAATTTTGTGGTTGTGTCATTTCATCAGTTTACTTCTCAAGTTAACCGGTTTTAAAAGTTAAATCTTTTATTATTCATTGAAGGCTTGTGTAAAAATAGCATGAATTATTTCTGCTGATGCTGTGAAGCTCCTGGCGATAGTAGTCTATATGTATGCTATATGCACTACATAGTAAGTGTATACCGGCTTGTCAAACATCTAATTTGAAAAATCGTGGCTTATAACATGGAATTAGTCCCCCCCATCACTGCTATTACAGCCTCCACTCTTCTGGGAAGGCTTTCCACTAGATGTTGGAAAATTGCTGCACCTACTTGCTTCCTTTCAGCCACAAGAGCATTAGAGAGGTTCTGGGACTGATGTTTGGCTCTGTGCCAACATAATCTCAACAAACCATTTCTGCACGAACCTTGCTTTGTGTATGGGGGCATTGTCATGCTGAAACAAGAAAAGGCCTTCCCCCAACTGATGCCACAAAGTTGGAGCAACAAAATTGTCTAGAATGTCCTTGTGTGCTTTTCCCTTCATTGGATCTAAAGTGTCTAGCCTGAACCATGAAAAACAGCCCCAGACCATTATTCCTTCTCTATCAAACTTGACAGTTGTCACTTTGAATTCAAGCAGGTAGCATCCTCCCAGCTTCTGCCAAATCCAGATTACTCTGTTAGAATGCTAGATGACTCATCATTTAAAAAAACACCTTATCACAGCTCAAGTCCAATGGTGATGAGCTGTACACCACTCCAGCCGACGCTTATCATTGTGCATGGTGATCTTAGGCTTGTGTGCGGCTACTCAGCTATGGAAAAACATTTTATGAATTTCCCGATGAATAGTTCTGACTCGGAAAGGTGGTATCATATGACAGTGCTGGGTTTTGGACTCACAACCTACTGGACCACTTCCCCTAACAGTGCAACATATTTCTGACCCTACTAGGGAACTGGATGGTACTCTCATGCCAAAACCTAATTCTAATTCTGAAGGTGAGCTTATATGTAATCATCAGTAGATGGCATTTTTTTGGCATCAGTAGATGTTAGTGTTTTCAACTGCTAAGGACAGAAGACATTTTGTTACATCACCAGTATGCTAGGCTCATCATCTTTCCAGAAGATGATGGAGTTGCCTGAAAGGATGTCTAGCCAGGCAGAGGAGAATGGGCGTTGAATTAGGGTTCAGCCATGGAACAAAAAGGAATGTGATTACTTCTGTTTCCATTGTGGTGTGGGTGTTCTGGTACTGGGGCTAATACGTGGACTCAAAATCGATGAATCTGTCGACAGGGTGTTCCATCCTAGGGGACCAGGCCGACTGACGTCAGGGGGCCGCAGTTGAGGAGACCACTCGCCACCACTTGCTTTAGTGTGCTGTTTGACAGAAATGCTCCTGCCTTATCTTCCATGTAGGTCTGGGTGTGTTTTAAGGGAGGTTCCAAACCTCAGGAGCTGAGCCTCAGGGGAATGATTAATCGGGAAATTTGCAGTGTTTCGCTGTATGCTTTTGTGAAAATTAATTAATTAGATGAGACTAACGAGTGGGGGGGGGGGGGGTCACGAGGTGAGTAACAAGTTTTTACAACTGTATATCACTGAGAAGGGCACACTTACCTCTGGGTGGTATTCAGGATGGAAAGCAAAATTATATATTGAGGAGTTTCTACGGTGTACTAAATTGAATAATGTGCAGGCAATGCTGAGCACAAAAGAGATATCCTATTCCTTTAGCTTTTTTTTCTTCTCTGGTGTGCTTCCTGGGGGTTTATAATAAAAATTCATCAGTTAGTTTGGGGGAATAAGAATTCCACAGAGTTCAGCTGCCTTTTGTTATGTTTTATCATTAAGTCGCTCTTGGTTTACAGCTGGAAGCTAGGGGTCCCCAGGGGTTAACATGTGCGTTTCATTCATATTTATATATGTCGTTTAAAATTAAGGATAGTAGTCATATATATAAGAGATACAATAAAATCTTACATATTTCAATTGCTCACTGTCGCTCTTGTCAGAGTCACATCCCTAACAGTTTTAATTTCAAAAAGAAAAAAGAACGCACCTTTAAAAACATACAAATCACATAAATTTAATCTGACCTGTAGTTAGCTGATATTTGAGATATCCTAGGAAAGGGTCATGTTACTGCATTTCCTACAAAATCAGATCAATATGCAGTAGCACAAGCACGGGGTGTCAATCCTCCAGACAATCAGTGTAGATTTATATTTGGTTGAGGCGGAGTTCAGTGGTGGAAAGCGGGAATGCTTCATGTCGCCTTCCCATAAAGACAGCCTCTGTTGTGGGGGAAAGCAGTCAATCCGTGGGCCACTTGGTGAATATTGACAGTGTGACAGATGGGCTAGGGCCCTGTTTACTGGCCTGTGTGAATACATATATGGAGTTAAGCAGTTACCCTGATCCTCACAGAAAATGATAGCCCAGTTCAGAGTAAATCTGGCATGCTAATATATCTGTGCTGGACATTACTGTATGTGATACTGAAACATTTAGTATCCTTGCAATGAAACTTGAATCTGGATTATGGCAGATTTTTTTGTATTGAGTAATGACAATAAAGGAATGGGATTTTGCCTCCCTGGTTCTTTGATGTATTTTGGGATATCAGTCCCTTTCTCGCCCGTCACCTCTTTCTCTCCCAGTTTGGAGCTGTCACCGTGCTGGCTGTTGTCTCTGTGAAGTTTTAGCCCTGGATCCTCTGCTCGTCTCCTGCTCCCAAACTTTCATCCAACTGAGAAAATGAGGCTGTTAATTAAGGCTCTTAATTGCCTAAATTCCCAACAGGTGTCGACTTGCCCGATCTCCTCCCGCACGTGTCTCCCGAGACGGACACATGCCAATATGTCAATCTGGCTTCTGGACTGGCTCCAGTACGTTGTTTGCATTGAGCTTTGATTTTTTTCATCAGGACCCGAGCTGCGTTTTGTATAGTACACTTCCACAAGGAAAACATCTTGCCATAGAACAATGCTAATGCACTTTCTTTCAGCACTTACATCTCCCTTTTTGACTTTCTGTACTGCCTGCACTCCAGATAACAGTGTCTCCTAAATGAATTAAATGCAATGTAAAATCTTCGCACTATTTATTTATATAACACATCTGTTCGGCTGCAGAAAATATGATAATGTCTTTGCCGATGCAGTGCTTTATTTACATAAATTCTCAAGATAAGAATCAGTTAAATTAAATTAAAACAATACAGTAGCCAACACTCTGTAACAACACAGCCCGAAAATCACACAAGTCTGATATTCCTTCCCATTCACATCTTATTTTCCCCCAGAAATGGCTGGTGGGAGGTAACGGCGTGTTTCTTAAATGAATCACTGAATGTTATAATTCTACACGTTTTGTTGCTCCAGTTTCAATTTAAGTTCAGTCAGAGCTTTGTTTCGTGTAAATAATGCCAAATCGCAACCATGGATTAATCCAGATGTGGTTTAGTTTCATATTTCCCTTAACTGTTTACTTGACTTTGTCATCTATACACTTTATTTGTAATTTTGACACTCTGTTATTTGTTATTTTGATATTCTGTTTTTACAAATATAATTTCTCAAAAATCACTGAACAGATTGCTGTTTCCACAGTTGGAAGCATAGAAAGAGAAACAAAAAACCAGACAACGTAGATCCAAATTGGATAAACTGGAAAAAAAAATTCCCAGAACCCAACGGTAGTTGGGTTTCCTGGAAAATGGCATTATAGTAGAAAAATTCAGAATAATACGGAATAATAAAGTAATCAGTGAGGAGTTGATAGCTGAGCAGCTTCAAAGCTTTGTAGAAGGTCGGAGAGATAGCCATCAGTGCACTACAGGTGGTTCGTTCTTGGTTCTTGATTCCTGCTGCCAGGACTACACCGGAGATGATGCCGCTTTTTGTACCTTTTCGGTCCAGTTATTATCAATATTTTTGACGGCACCAATCCCGTCCCATAGATTTTAATGCTATTAAATTTGGGATAATAGGGGACTAGGACATGCTGTCTAAAGACAAGTTTTTCAAAAGTTTCCATGGCTACATAAGGAGCAGGATGCAAAATTGGCGTAGTTTACGAGTGCAGTACAAGACAATATTGACAAATGAGTACATGAAAACATTTCATTCACAGTGATGAAAAATGTGTGTTCTCTGTGCCTGTCATTGGATTTGTCAGGCTCCTGTTGTCTGCAGATGGCCTTTCCATGCTAACACGGATTCAGAAAGGATGCAGTCAGGTCCTGGATTCCAGCCTGCTCAGAAGCTCTCCAGCTGATGAAGCGATGGCATATGTATGTTTCTGGAATAGGCCATAAACCACATAAATATAATAGCATTCTCTTTAATGCTACTGTTGTCACGGCCCATTCCCAGAGGCTCATAGTTTTTACCCTCTAACCACACTGCCGAACACAGGAAAAACGAGGTATAGGGATTATAATAATTTTGTTCCAAGTCTTTCACAATAAGGCCCACAACAGGGGCTCTCTACACACTCCAACGGTCAAAAGCTACCCTACTAGTCCTTCCAGGGCATATTTCTTACAACGATTATTTAATGGAGTCAATTGAGACCCTTTTCTAAGATCTCTAAGAGAGATCTGGTCCTGAGGAGAGATGTGGCTGTCACCGTCTAAAGGCCCAGGTCCACATTAACCTGAACCTAAGAGACAGAAGCGAAAGGGTGACACAGACTAGAACATTTTACAGGGATGGGAATGAGAAGACCCAGGACATGTATGTATGGGTTCCATGGTTTGGTCTTACTGCCATTCTAAGATATCCAGGAAATCTGTGATTGCAGTTCACAACCATTTCGCACACTACCCTAGATCCCTACTTCCTTTCCAGTTTCCCAAAACAGAGCACAATGTGTACCTACACAAGGGTGTTCAGAGCAGAGCCTTAGTCAGGAGATGGCTCTGAAAGAAGCACCCAACAGGATCCTCACTTGGGAGGTTCCAGACAAATGTTTACAGCCTAATACTCAACAGGTCAACACGAGCAGCCTCCTAAATGTTTTTTTGAAAAAGAGAGAAGGTTTAACTGAAGGTGACACATTAATTACTGGTGTGGCCTCCCCATTTTATTGAAGCAGAGTTTATGTTGGCAACCTATCTCCTTGTCCTGTGTTTTGTTTCATTGGATGAATGTCAAACATTTCACCATCACTGCTCAGTAGGAACATAAACAACAGCACTGTGTGGTTTCAGATACAATTTTCATGATGACTAACATACTTTTTAAACATTTCTAAATGAGTAGATCAATAGTTTATTTACAATTAGCAAGTGTTTCTGTAAAAATTTGGAAGGAGAAATTACACAAGAGGTTCAGCAGAGGTTGGAGGAGAGGCAAGTTCCTCCTATTGCCACTGCAAGCTTACAGACACCCAGGGAGTGATGAGCACTGAGAGAGGAGGAGAGAGAAAGGACAAGAGGAGTAACAGAGAGAGGGCAAAAGAAGACGTGTGTTTTATTCAGAGTCACAGAGAGAGGGCAAAGGAAGATGTGTGTATCATTTAGAGTCAGAGAGTGAGGGCAAGAAGACTTAAGTGAATTATTCAGAGTCACAGTGAGAAAGGATCAGAGAATATGTGAGTATCCTTCAGGATCACAGTGAGAGGGAGAGATAATTTAGAATCATAGAGAGAGGGGGGCAAGAGGATATGCGTATGTCATTCAAAGTCACTGAGAGAGGAGGAGAAAGAGGGGGAGAAAACTCACATCAGCCTATCACAAGCCTGCAGAGCAGTCCAAGAGAGAGCTGAGACTTAAGACACACTCAGTCACAGAGAGAAGCTCTCCCTTGTTGATCCTAATGGTGGCCAGCTTTTGAAACAGTACAGAAAGACTTCTTTACTCAAAAACTAAAGTTTTTTAAAGGAAGGACAGAGCCGTTTGACAATCAAAGGCAACCATTGGAAGGGTAACATATTTTAACTGTTACTTCTCCACTCCACTGCTAGAGAAGGAATATTGTGCTGAAAAAAGAGAGATACCTTGGAAACTCCTTATTGAGGTAAGCATTGTCTTTTCTTTCTGGAACATTAAATTACTTTTTAGTTTGCTGTTTTTCAATGCTTTACAACACATTTTGCAGATGTCAGAGTTAGTCAAAATAATACAAGGTTCCACCAGTTTCGAGTCTGGAAAGGCACTAGTCGGGAATAAACAGTATTAATAAATTGTTTTGTACCCTGCTGTTTGCAATAAATTATTTGTATTACACGCTTGTTCAAGTGTAATGTTTTACAAATTCAAATATCTGGCTATATATAAGTATAAGTGATATACTGTGTGACAACTGTGTGAAAGGAAAAATAGCTTTCCTTTAGACCTGCTACTTGTCTGCAGGTTACAATCAAGTTAAAGTGGTTCTATAATAACAGGAGAGTATAATTTACTGCATAGTCTAATCTAAATCAAATCTTACAACAAAAGCAATCTGCTCACAGCGTTTGGTTGTGAGAGACAATGACTACCCAGGTGTCACAGACTTAGTTGTAGTCCAAACTAAACATGATCTTTAATAACCACATGGCACCAGGCACACAAACCCAAGAACAAGAAAAAAGTACAATGACTCCCAACAATAAAACCTTTGTGACAGGGTTATAAGGAAAACAGAAACCAAGTTGAGAGGTGCAGGGTGAATAAAAACAAAGAATGAACAAAAGTGCACATGAGTTAGTGGAATGTTAATTGATTAATTATTTGATTGAAAAACGTGACGGAGTAACAGAAGAGGTGAAGGTGAACCGTGACACCAGGTCCATATTTGACTTCCGAAAATAACACTGAAGATGTGCCGTCTGTGGGCATTTTAAGTTTTGTATAGAGATCAGCATTTTGAGACAAAAATAGTTACGTATATGCGGTTCTTTGGCAGAACCAAGTTTCCTGACATTAGCAGCCAAATGAAACGAGGGAGGCTAACTGCTTCAGCTTGCCTGTCATTTAAATATAAATAGACACCAGAAGCCAATTTTCCAGGCTGTGTACATTGTAGTCATTTTGGAGCAATTAAGTAATCAAAGAAGATTTGACAAGATGGCTTGTCCAGGGTGACAAAGTGTAAGTTAGGGGAAAGTCCAGGTACTGGCAAATATCTTTTCTTGCCCACTAGCGCTTATTATTTTCATTGTTCTGTTAATACGCATGTCAGTTGCCTGGGAAGCCCATTTTTGGTTAGCTATGCACAAACGTGGAAAGATTTTGTAGTCAGGAAAGTGGTCCTAGATCATACACTATATGGACAAAAGTATTGGGACACACCTCTTAATAATTTCATTCAGGATTTCATTCAGTCCCATTGCCACAGGTGTATAAAATCAAGCACCTAGCCATGCAGTCTGTAATAGAATGCCACCATTGCAACAAGTCAGTTCGTGAAATTTCTTCCCACCTAGATATTCCTCGATCAACTGTAAGTGGCATTATTGCAAAATGGAAGCGTTTAGGAATCACAGCAACTCAGCCACGAAGTGGCAGACCACGTAAAGTTACAGAGCGGGGTCGCCGAGTGCTGAGGCGCATAGTGC
>JAOVYW010002518.1:0-14987 GCA_025775045.1 Hiodon tergisus
GTGACGGCAACCAGGTGAGGAGTACAAAGACAAGTGTGTCTTGCCTACAGTCAAGCATGGTGGTGGGAGTGTCATGGCCTGGGGCTGCATGAGTGCTACCGGCACTGGGGAGCTACAGTTCATTGAGGGAACCATGTACTGCGATATACTGAAGCAGAGCATGATCCCCTCCCTTCGGAGACTGGGCCGCAGGGCAGTATTCCAACATGATAACGACCACTGCCTTGCTAAAGAAGCCGAGGGTAAAGGTGATGGACTGGCCAAGCATGTCTCCAGAACTAAACCCTATTGAGCACCTGTGGAGGAGCGCAAGGTCTCTAACATCCACCAGCTCTGTGAAGAGGACTCCAGTGGCAACCTGTGAAGCTCTGGTGAACTCCATGGCCAGGAGGGTTAAGGCAGTGCTGGAAAATGATGGTGGCCACACAAAATAGACAATTTGAGCCCAATTTGGACATTTTCACTTAGGGGTGTACTCACTTTTGTTGCCAGCGGTTTAGACATTAATGGCTGTGTGGTGTTATTTTGAGGGGACAGCAAATTTACAGTTATACAAGCCGTACACTCACTACTTCATATTGTAGCAAAGTGTCATTTCTTCAGTGTTGTCATATGAAAAGATAATCAAATATTTACAAAAATGTGAGGGGTGCACTCACTTTTGTGAGATACTGTATATAACAAAAAAATGTAACTACCAACAAAAACTAATTTTCGCAGGGTTCTTCTACTCAGTGTCCCCCACTCGAGATTTTGCTAGAGCTGAAAATTCGTGAAACCTATAAAAAGTTAGTGAAAATGCAGAATTTGTACGATTTGCTTGATTTTTTGACTCAAGCGCATAGGATAGAAGCCTCCTTATGTGGTGATAAGGAATTTAAGATAAATAAGATAACACGTAATTAAACATTACCTTGCATCAAGTTCATGTCCGCACAACTCTGTGATACATCGCCATTATGGACTTGAAAACCTTTGTGAATGTAGCTGATACTCCCGAGAGATATTAGAATATTAGAATAAAGACAATTTTTAAAATTCCCCTAAAATCAATTGTTGGTCCAAATGACTAAATAATTGGTGACGTGTGTGTACGGATGCGTCTCCCAATGTGGTATTAAGTAATATCAGTTTCAATATTAGACAAAAAAGATATTAACAAACACATTTTGAAATTCTGCAAAATAACATAAAATAACAATAAATTATGTCACAACAACATACCGACTTGAAATTTATCAATCACACGTAGCTGACAACACCAAGATGCACTGTGCAAAGTTTCGGGTTGATACCTTAAAATTTGTGGAAATGAGAGGGGAAAACTCTGAAACATTTAAACAATTTTAAAAATTCTCCTAAAAATCACTCGATGAGCCAAGTGACTTGTTATTTGGTAAAATGGTGTGGGGAATATGTCTCCAAATATGGTATTAAGGAATAACAATTTCAATGTAAGACAACAGAGATATTCACAGGTAAATGTGGGAATTTCTAATAACATTATCTGCCCCGCAATGCACTACCATTGCTCAAAGCTACTTTCGTTTTGGAACGGAAAGTTTATAGATTTAGATAGGCCCTCAAACAGCTAGATTATTACTCGTAATTAACGACAGACGGTGCAATAGTTATAAACACGTTTCTGAAACTTGGACGTTTTCTGTAGGACAAAAAGTTTTGCCGAGACATGAAGTGACATGAAGACTAGCGTTCAGTCTAGATTAGCAGGCAACAATGTATTTCTAAATGATATCACAGAAAAGGTAAGTTATTAAAGAATGTAACGACTGCTTCTGAAAATTGCCCATGAATAAGCCTTGACAGCCAGTGTAAAACATTCTATTCATACACGCACATTTTATAATACATATTAAGAATGGATCGCATTTCTCCAAATGTTTGTCGCGCCATAGACCAATACGTCAGCAAGACATTGTTGTAATAAGTATAAGCACAAGTATTAAACTTCTCTATCTATTATTACATGCTTTTTTCATAGGTATACATTGTGCATTGTAGCGACCTGGCCAAATTGAGGGGACGTTTTGTTTTGCGTCATGTTCGGAAAGCTAAAGGCAAGTTAATATGGGTATAGATAGGACATTAATTTATTACTTGGCTGACTGAATAGTTGGCTAGTGTGAAACTAGTAAATCCCTGTGTGTAATTTCTGATAACACTCATTAAGAATATTTCTAAATGTTTGTCGCTTTATACAATGGGTGACAAGGGAAGTGGTCTCAGTACAACGAGAGGACAGCTAAAATGGCGACTTCGAAATACGATCCATGCTTAATATGTATTATAAAAATTTGTGCGTATGAATAAAATGGTTTACACTGGCTATCAAGCCTTATTCACTGGCAACTTTCAGAAACAGTCGTTTAATTCTTTTATGACTTACATTTTCTGTGGTATCGTTTAGAAACTAGTGAATTCGTACGTTTCTGATTTCCGATAATGCTCATTAAGAATATTTCTAAATGTTTGTCGCTTTATACAACAATGGGTGACAAGGTAAGCGGTCTCAGTACGAGAGGACAGCCAAGATGGCTACTTGGAAACAAATGTTTTGCTAAGATATAAGTGAATACGATTAGGTTTTCGTGTATCTACAGGGTATTAATGTATTACTTGCTTTACTAATTCAGTTAACCGAGATTGACGTTGTATCAGTTTTTCAAATTGTGTGGCCAATGACTCCATCACTTGATATATCTTAATGGCAGAATTAAACGAGTGCTTTTGAAGCTTGATTAAATGATTCATTCATTTCCTATTGTCTTTGTTTTCCTTTGATAGTATGACTTCCACAGATGCAGACCACTCCTTTCCCACCGATACTGCTGTACACGTGGCCACAAACCACCAGATCACTGGTCACCAGAATGGTTTGCATCCTCTCGCAAAACACTTTTATAAAACTGCTGACTTTTTTGTGCGTAGATATATATCAATTTTTTTTAAAGTACGTTCAATAACTACCCGTTTTTCCTTACATTATCATGTAAATAATAGGTTTTACATGATTTTTCATTACATGAACTACTTTCATAAAATAGCAGAAAGCCCCTGCAAGGACATTTTGACGTTCAGTCCATGTTTCAAACAAAATCTTATAGCTTCTCACTATAGGAGATATTTTTTAAAAGACATTTAAAATCTTTAAATTGCTGCATCAGCAATATGCAGATAATTCTTTAGATATATCCGACTTAGGGATATTTTGAAGTTCAGTCCGTGGTTCAAACAAAACCTTATAGACTCATCAACCAGATATTTTAAAAATGCATTTTATTTTTAATCTTTATAAATCCTTGCATCTGCAATATGCAGATCGTTTCTTTTTATATCTGACTTGGAAAGGGTTGAAAATTTTCAGTTTATCAAAATGTTGATTCCGTATTTTAAACTGGTTAGGGTAGCTTTATAGTCTGCAGTTAATACGCTCATTGAGGTGTAAAATATCAGTTGCACTGGTCTGTAAGACTAGTATCTGAAAAGGCTGCTGTTGCTCAAAGACAACTAAGGACAATTAATTACTGTGCCTAGGTTGGATTCCAGTGTTGCTGGAAGATATAGTAATGTTTGTTAAAGTATCAACTGCAATGGTCTGTAGGACTAGTATCTGAAAAGGCTGCTGTTACTCATAGACAATTATGGACAATTAATTACTGTACTTTTTTTTTCTGATGCCAAGGAAGAACTACTGGTGCAAGGGCGTTTTCTGAATGTTTGGCACACCAGCACTGCATCGCTTCGTAGAAAGCCGCTATCATTTGTCTTGGAATACACATGCGCTTCATGGCCTTGCTGCACTTCAATGTGATGCAGACCGTTCTTGAGAATGTAGGTATGGGAGGAGGACGATGAGGAGGAGGAACCCGCCTATTGCTTGCAACTATATTTTTAGTTAAATTTTTTTAAACTAACTAGCCTGAAAACTTATTGATAAATTACATTAATTAAATGCAAGCAAAGCTATTTTCTGATACATTTCTGGTACTCCCTATACATTGCAAGGTTCTAACCAACAGCAAACAAAAGATTAATATCCCAGGTATAAATCTATACATTTAATATAACGTATTATATAATAATTTAATAACTTAATTGCTGATTGAATAGAGTGTGTTCAATTATGACAACCAGCCCCATACGGACAAATAATTAAGCAAATAAAGTCTATAAACAATTTTATACTCAATTTTTTTGTATAATCTGACACTGGCAGAAAATAGTTGCTTTCTCCAACTTAACTTTAAACATTTTTGCCAGGAATACAGAATAAAAAAAATATTTTATGCGTTTGTGACCTTTAACAACAAAATGGCTGCTCTCTGGTAATTTTCACTTTTATTTTGGTTCAAATTGGTTTTCTTAGAAAAATAACATTGTTCCTATATACAGTTTTGTGTCTGGGGGAAAAACTATAAAAAAAAATTATTTAAAAGTGTATTGTTCCAAATATATATAATCAGAATTTAATTATAAATTAGAATAGGCGATTCGCGAACACTGCGTAATGGGGAGTCCCAAGTGGTGCATTTTTGGTTTAGTTCATCGGAATTTGAATCGGTATTTGTTTAGTACTCAAATTCGGAGTAATTGTCTTTTTTATAACGGGTTTTACTGCGAATACTGATACTCGGAAGGGGATATCTCGGTGGGTACGTCTGTTTTCGGACATAGAGAATGCAGAAAAAAAGACTGAGTCCGGGTATTTAGCCTATGAGCGCAAGCAAATAAACATGCTACAATAACGTTACGAAGCAAACTCACCTCAAACCTCAGCGTTAATTTGCGAATAGTTACACCTCCTTTCTGGTTAAAATGAGTTGCTCATTCCAGGTGAACTTCTTTGGGAGTTTCTTTAATCATACCCCCTTTTTCGTCGTCGTCTTCTTCTTCTGTTTTTTGGTAGTCCGCACTTAGTAGGGCATTACCGCCATCTGCTGTTAGCTTGGATCAGAAACAAATCTTCTCCACACTACCCCTCCTCCCTCCTTGTCTATATCAAAAACGTTCAGCTGCACTGGCCTTACTCCCAGCCCCCTTCTTTTTCAAGTGTGATGCGCCTAACAAGCGTATGTAACAAGATAAAAAGTAATATGGAAGTGAGGCCTGAAGCACCAGAAGATAACGCATAAATGTCCTGCATGTATTGAATCCATAATTGGTAATGTGAAGCGTGTTTAGTGGTTGTGAGAATAATTTCGTAAAACATTAAATCAAGAGTCTTAAACTCAATTTATATACAATTAAACCCCAATTTTAATTAAGCAATATAGGCCTACTCATCATAAATTGGTATTTGACATTTGTCTATATATGTAAAAACAAATTCGCAATTAAAATAGAACTATACACAAAAAACATGGATAACGACACAAATAATTTCGAACAAGAGTAACTAAATTATACTCATTTTGTGGGAGAAATCAATCTCACCCTGGGCCAGTAGGCTAAGTGTCCCTTCCACACTTTAATCATTTCACCATGCAATTAAAACACATAATTCTGTCTGATGTAATAGGTTTATTGCTTTGGATCCAAAAGCACACAGCAAACCAAGCTGGTCCTTCTCAAACACTCACAGAGACAGAGACGACCAACCACTACAAAACCAAAAAAGACAAGACAATTTTAAATCCCAGTGCATCCTTATTTAATGCTGTTTCTCAACCCCTTCTATTGTGGAACCTAATCTTGGTCTCCTCCTTGCAGCCCCCTCAACTGTGGGCTTAATTTCAGACCCCTCCTTTCATTTAATTTCAACCCTTTCACACTGTTAATTCTCTACCCGATCTTGCTTAGGCTTGTTCCAAATCTACCGGCCTTCAACTCCCTTTCCCAGTACACCATTATCTTCTTACTCCTTCTAAAACCGGCCAGTTTCCACTGATTTATTACATCATTGGTTACATTGCATACTTTAATTACTACTTCCTTACAGGATTTCCTTGCTTCTGTGCTCTTGTCTAGTCTAACCATTCATGCTTTGTGGTTTCTGTTTTCAGTGTATGTGATTGATTACATCCTAGTAATAACTGGCTACACTCTTGATTAGCATTTTAATATAACTTTAGAGAATACTCAGCAGATACTTCACTTTCTTATGGTTTCCTTCCACAGCTGGGGAACTCTGGTCTCAAGTGCTCAGTAATGGACGTGTTATGGAAATAATTTTGCTTATGCTTATGCATTACGGGTAAGAATTGATTACTGGACTGTAACCCTATTATTTGTGTACATTAAGTATTACCTTAACCATCTTAAAACTGTCGACTTGTGTTTTAACAAGGCATAGGTGATAGCAGGTCACTGCTGGGTCATGTGGAGATTAAAGATTGAGAGACTGAGCTGAACTTTTTTTTTTTTTGCTAGACAGTTTCCTGTATGTTTGAAACTAAATAGAGGAAGCCTCATGTCTACGAGACGTATTTCGTGCTGAGTGCTAGACTTAGCAGAAGCGCTCTGTTCTTCAAAACCTCCTGCCCCATAGAACAACTGCAGGGTATGGTTACCGCAACCCATATACAAATGAAAGATTGCCACAACCCTCAGGGAAAAGGGTTGGGGGGTTGCAGAAGACTACTGTGTGGGTGTGCTGTATTTTTCCACTGAATGATGATGATGATGGTAAGAATTTTTGGTGCTTGGGTATAAATGTGAAGTGAATCCAATGATCAGGGCTCTCACTCTTTAGGGGCTTCAGCATTAAATCTGTGCTAAGTAGATATTGTGTCTGAGTGGTTACTTAACCCAGGTAGTTCTGACAACAAGCTGGGGCTCGTCTAGGAGTTTTCTGTTGACGCTACTCCCGTCTAGATTAGACATCCAGGGTCCTGGGTCCTGGAGCCTGAAACCCCTCCTGGAGGTGGTACGTACACTATATCGACAAAAGTATTGGGACACCTACACATTACACCCACAGGAGCTTTTATGACATCCCATTATAAATCCATAGGCATTAATGTTGAGTTGGTCCCCCCTTTGCAGCTGTAACAGCTTCCACTCTTCTGGGAAGGCTTTCTACAAGATTTTGGAGTGTGTCTGTGTTCCATTCTGTCATTCTTCCAGAAGAGCATTTGTGAGGTCAGACACTGATGTTGGATGAGAGGGCCTGGCTCGCAATCTCCATTCTAGTTCATCCCAAAGGTGTTCGATAGGGTTGAGGTCAGGGCTCTGTGCGGCCCAGTCAAGTTCCAAGGGATGTCATAAAGGCAGGTGTAATGTGTAGGTGTACTTGTCCACATAGTGTTTGTCGTCCCTCTGGAGTGAGTGAACAGGGGCTTGAGAGGGAGGCATCAGAAATTTCTCAGTACGGGATTCCATTGGGGAAAGAATCTAACTTACGAAAGCTGAGACCACCATTTCGTCTGTTTACCGGTAATTTAAGAGAATTCTTAAATTGGTGTTTTTGGAAACTCAGGGTTTGGTACCTATAATTTAACAGGTGTAATTTAAAAGAATTCTCAGAGTTTTGTAAAACCAGGGTTTGGTACCCATAATTTACTGATGTAATTTAAGTGAATTCTCAGAGTTTTGAAAATTCAGGGTTTGGTGCCCATGTTACTCGCGAAACGGCTTATCAGGGATGTTGGACATATCGATCGAGTAGACATAAAAAAGTATACCTAAATTTAGCTTGGAGCTAAAATATAAGTATCAATATTATTCAATTAAGAACTTAAAACTAAAATTCCCGTTTGTTAATAATACTATTAAATGTGCTTTCGGATCCTGTGCAGAACTCATGGGAAAAGGCTGTAGTAAAACTTAAAAGAAGCCCGAATAAAATCCATTCTTAATGGGGTGTGCAAAAATAATGTCAGAAATGATTTTATGAGGGTAATTTGCATTGTACTGTGAAGGTGTCTGCGGAAAAAAGACATAGACTTTGAGCAAGAATGGTTTTGTGAAAAGAAAATTCAGACATTAGGGGTGTTGTTTGTTATGATCCCGAGAGTTTTGTGCTCTGTCTGTGTGCATGACAGCCGATTTAAGAACATTTTACTAAATAAAAAATGCTGATCTACATGTGTCTCAAGCTAAACCAAAAAAAAAATATTGGCAAGAATTACGACCCTGGGTTAAACATTGTACATACAGACCGTGCAAACCACAACATCCCCTTAAGAAAGAAGTGATTGAGGGAAGCACACCAGGGTTTAACATGCTACTAGAAGCTAGGGTAATTGCTGAATGTCCGAACTCACCATGTCGCACAATGCAACAGAGGGAAAGCCACCCAAGTGGAGGTTTGTGCTGGATTTGAAACGAGTAAATGATGCAGTGCATACCCGCGCGCCAATTGTTCCGGATCCATACACTGTATTGTCCCAAGTACCTACTAACAGCCAATACTTTTCTATCGTCAATTTAGCCAATGTTTTTTTCTCTGTCCCCTGTGCATTTGCATTTAATGGAAAGTCTTATTTGTGGGCTCGCATTCCACAGGGTTAATGCGAGTCGCCTTTTTGCTGCTTTACAGCATGGCAGTACACTGGTGCAATATGTGGATGATTTACTTGTTTGAATTTGACTAGCATTATACAGAAAATGAAGGAGCTGCAGAATAAACTAGAACATGAAGGTGGCATATTAGAGGACTTGAATCCTTTCAGGTGGCTAGAAGGATGGTGGGGCCAATTATGTAAATTTATAACAAAGCTAATATTTCCAGCACTTCTAACGTTTGTACTGACAGGATTGTGCATTTGTTGCACCCTTTGTTTCTTTGGTCCAATACCAGCCTTTTCCACTTCATGGAAGGACAACTTCAGACCACTGCCTGAGAATATTCAGCCCTGCAATCAGTAACTGCTGAGGAATATGATAATGTGTACTCACAAAATCTAGAAAAGCATAAAAATTAATTGTCAAAAGTGATTAAAATTAATCAAAGGGAGGAATTTTATGGAAATAATTATGCTTTACTGGTAAGAATTGATTACAGTCTACGTTAATAATTTATTAATGTACATTATTTGTGTACATTAAGTATCATCTTAACCATCTTAAAACGGTCAGTTTGTGTGGAAAACTTTCAGAAAGGCATAAGCTATATCAGGTCACCGCTTGATCATGTGAGGATTAAAGATAGAGTTTTGAAAATCTATGTATTTCTGACTTAAGAAATTCTGTGACAGATCGTAGCACTGAATTTCCAAACATGAGAAGGCTGGTTTATACTGGGCACTATTGCTTACACAGAGCATGTATCAGTTATGAGGGGTGCATGGACTGACGTGCAGAATCGAAGCAGCATGGACTTTGTGATGAGCAAAACCCTCAGCAATTCTTGTTATAAAACAAATCTGAAGATTAACTATGAGTTTTACAAGTTTATGATTGTCCAAAAGCATATTTTATCAAAGTTTATCAAAAAACTTTGAGACTGTCACTGGCACAGCTGATAGTTAGAGGGCCATACTGGAGGAACCCTAATAATAATAATAATAATAATAATAATAATAATAATAATAAAACATACAGAAACAATAGGCTTCCTCCATACTGGAGGAACCCTAATAATAAAACGTACAGAAACAATAGGCTTCCTCCGTACTGGAGGAACCTTAAGAAAACGTACAGAAACAATGGGCTTCCTCCATTCTGGAGGAACCCTAATAAAACGTACAGAAACAATCGTCTTTCTCCATACTGGAGGAACCCTAATAATAATAAAACATACGGAAACAATAGGCCGTTCTGCCGTTCTGTCTGTCTACTAACATTCTCTAGTTCTCAAGGTTCAGTTTCGCTTTCAGCCTCATCGTCATCTTCCCTCTGCTTTCTCATTTACTTGCTCATCCCTCCATTTTAACCACTCGTGGTTAGTTTGTCTTCTAACTCCTTCATTTCTTTTTCCACTTCCTCTGCCTGTCCTCTTAACTTTTCCCCTTCTCTCATCCTTTCCCTCAATCTTTCTTCCTCCCCCCCCTTTTTCCCTTCTTCGTCAACCAGTGTAACTGCTCCCCCTGTCTCCACTATCCTCTTCAAGACTGGATACATGCTTCCTTCCCCTCCCAGGTATGAGGGTGGGCCACATGGAGGAGTTTGGTTTGGATCCTCGAGCGGGGGTTTCTGGGGTGGAGCCAACATTTCCTGTCTTTTATTATTCTCTTCCCTCCACCTCCTGCCTTGTTGTTTGAACAAGTCTAACCGTGCCAATTCTTTCTCTCTTTTTGCAGTTCTACTCTTGGACTTTTCTTTTGCTGCGTGGTTTTTCACCATTCCCTGCATCTCCTCACATATGCATAAGTCAAATGTTCCTCCCGTTGGCCATTTTGTGACCATCCTTTTAGTTCTTTTTTCCCATTTTACTGATATTTTTGCTATATCTGTTTTTAGTGCAGGCTATTTTACACCCAAGACCGCAGTTTTCTGCTGGGTATTCATAATGCCTTGCACTCGCGCCCTAGACCTTTCTCCACTTATCTTATCTTCTGTGTTTGCTTCTACTGTCAGTGCTATTTTTTCAATTGTTTTTGTTATGTTTCCTTCCCACTTTACCAGTCTTTTCGTCACCTGTACTTTAACCACAGGATTTTTGATCCACTTTCCTGTTCCTTGGCGGTATTGCCTCTGTGTATTACCAGACGATAATATGTCTCCACGTAGTCTATTATTGGTATCACTATGTACTGTAGACCAGGCGTTTCTAACAATTCTACGATTGCTTCCACTATCCTGTCACACCTCCAATTATTGTCTATTATTCCATCCCAATTTACATAAGGCCACTCACCTACTGTTTCAGTTAATTTTGACTTGTTAGGTTTTTCAATATCATGTCTCTTTCCCCTTTTCCCCAATCTCTTATTTTCCCGTCTATGCCTTTAGTTTTATTTACTGTCACAAAATGAGTTAAAATCCTGTTTCTACATCCCCCATCTATAATTAATCATATAATTAATACATCCTATCCGCCCGCAATATCACAAATGAGATATCCGAAAAAATGTTAACTTAAAAAAAAACAAAAAAACTTTAAATTCACACTAGCACTTTCCTTTTTTCTCTCATACCTCCAGTCATTCAGTTAACTTTAACACATGGGCCCCATACAACACATTCTCTATTCATACACACATTCACACAAGTCTCAGCGACTTTTTAAGACAAATACCTGCCCGTTCAGACCTCTCCTTGATCCACAAGGAGAGTGGTATCCACAGGATTTCTACACTACGCCTGTATCATACACTGCACATATGTATCAGATACGGCACGCTCTGTTAAACTGGACGACTTATTTATTTTACACCGAACTCTGTCCCTCAACCCTCACAACCTGGATGTCCAATTTCACACGACTCCGTCCCTCAGGTTCTACTAAGCTGAAAAACACAAACAGTGTTGGACATCTCATTTCTTTTACACCGAACTCCATCCCTCAACCCTCACAACCTGGACGTCCAATTTCACATGACCCCGTCCCTCAGGTTCTACTAAGCTAAAACACAAAAACACAGGGTTGGACGTCTTATTTCATTTACACCGAACTCCGTCCCTCAACCCTCACAACTTGGACATCCAATTTCGCACAACCCCGTCCCTCAGGTTCTACAATAAATAACCAGGCTCATGGTCTCCTTCAACCAGCCTACAATACAGTACACATGAAGGTCCTTCCTGCAGATCCTACTGTAGTTCTCCTTACACGCTAGGGTACAAAGTCTTATCCCCCTAGGTCCTAGGTTCTAGAGCTGCACACCAACCCGTTAAAACTATACTGTATTAAACCTTGTCCTATTCCCGTACGGTTAGTATCGCTTGCGCAGATTTCCCTAAGAACCACATCTCAGTCTCCCTTCTACATGTTCGTTTAAGAACAAATTCTTTGGTTTGGAGAGGTTCCGACTGCACAGACTACAAAACAGGCTAGGTGATTTCTGGGTCCTGTTGACTATATCTGTTTCTCACAACAAGGATTTACATGCGATAATCTTAATTCGCTTACCTTGTTCTTTCGAGATCGGCTGGCCAGCCTAGACCCGTCCACCCCCAGACACTGCTCCGCTCCTCCGCAATCCTCTGGCTGGCTTTTATTCAGCTCTGGAACCTCTTCCCAATCCTGTTCGCGATGCCATTTTGTCGTGGTTCCCAATTCGACAAACAGTGATTGTTTTTTATCTTTTCTGTAAAAACTGTAGTTAGGAGTTGGAGACTTGGTTCCTGTAATAAATCTAATCTAATAAATTAAGACTTTTATTACGTAAACACAAAAAAAGCCGTGGTGTCCGCGGAACAATCCAATCAACAACCTTGGCATACCAGCTTTTGTACAGTTTCAAACATACCCGCCCTTCCTCTAATGGGCGGTGGCCCATTAACTGCTTCCTATTGGTCATAGCATTTACCCTCCTGTCACGGTTGGCTCTCAGGGAAACCATTGTGGTTACCTCCCTGGCCCTAGGTAGCTCTGCCTTCACCCAATTCCTGTTTATTCCCCATAAAGCTTCCCTGTTCCCAGGTGCAGCTTCAGGCTTGTTAGTATTACAGGGAGGGTGTGTAAGCTAGTCATTGAAATTTGAAATATATAAATAATGACTTCACATTATTCATACCAAAGTTAATTTTAGGACAGTACATGTGGGCAATGGCCACTGCATGAGCATGTGCTAGAGGTTCTGTGGTACTTCTCACTGTAGGACTCTTCCTCCTCTTTGGCTCAGGGCGATTCACACAACTATGGTTGGAATAGCATCAGCCCTCGATTTCAGCTGTCCTTTTCTTGTTCTTGTGAATTGCTCTCCCTCAAAATGTGGCTTATGAGTTTAATTTCCACACACATTCCAGGTATTACCCCATAATTGTCAGTAACAATTTAATTGCAGTCATGTACATATTACTGTAAAACACATTTGAACCTTGATCTATAAAAGTTTTTTAAAAATATTATATTTATTGTTTTTTGGCATCGAAACATAAAATAACATTTAAAAATACCCCTTCCCCCACCCCACCCTCAACATTGAACATTCAGGGGAAAAAATTTATAAATATAATAAATAAAGTAATAATATATAATAGTAAGAAGTAGAGTATTTATTTTTATAGGCGCTGTCGTTTAATTGATCAATTTCACTCATTAATTTCAGCCTAATCACTTTCCAGGAATTGCATAAAAGTCCCCTATTTGAAAGAATTTATTTAATTTCCCTCTGACCACATTGGTTAATTTCTCCAAAGCAAGGCAGATTTATCTATAAAAGCTAGATGATATGAATAGTACTTCAGTTTACAGAGAAGGTGTGCCAATTAACCCCTCCCTGCCTTACATTAAGTAGAGTTTTTCCCTATGTCGTCATGCAAAAATCCACATTTTAAAAATGATATTTAGAAAAGTTTCCTCCTGGGGGACCATGCCCCCGGACCCCTGATGAGTTTGTACTCCTGATAATGAATTGTACCCGTGTCGTTACTTTTGTTATACTTTTGTTTATATTACTACATGGATCATTTGATTCATCTGAAAATACAAATTTAAGCTGATAGTTTGTGCTCCACAGTCCATAGTTATTATTTAATTTCAGATTCAATGTACTGGACAGTGTACAATGTATATCTCCCTGTAGGAGGTCGAATTAGTTTCTACGAAGACTGGTCATTCAAGGAAAAACTTATCTACCCTCTCCTTGCATATGTTGTATAATAAAATGTTTTGTTGAATGCATTTGGTTGCCTTGTTTATTTTGCACTATTGACCAAACTTCTTTCTTGGGCTAAATTGAGCAGTTGCTTGCATTCATTGATATTCACTTGTTGTGCATGCTTACACCGCGTTCCAAATTATTATGCAAATGATATTTTACACTGATTTTCCTAAATAGTCTATGCAAATGACAGTCAGTATAATTTTCAAGTCATCAACTGTTAGGGTATAAGTCGAATTTCATTGAACAAACCACCCAATGAAAACTGTATTTTTTTCACACAAAAAAAACTCAAAATGCACTGTTCCAAATTATTATGCACAACAGAGTTGCAAAACATAAAGAACTGAAAATGGTCATTTGTTGAACTTGCAGCATTAGGAGGTCATATTTACTAAATTCAAAAGCTATTTCAATCAAACACATCTTAACAGGGCAAGTTACATGTTAACATAGGACCCCTTCTTTGATATCACCTTCACAATTCTTGCATCCATTGAACTTGTGAGTTTATGGAGAGTTTCTGCTTGAATTTCTTTGCAGGATGTCAGCATAGCCTCCCAGAGCTGCTGTTTTGATGCGAACTGCCTCCCACCCTCATAGATCTTTTGCTCGAGGATGCTCCAAAGGTTCTCAATAGGGTTGAGGTCAGGGGAGGATGGGGGGCACACCATGAGTTTCTCTCCTCTTATGCCCATAGCAGCCAATGACACAGGTATTCTTGAGCATGAGATGGTGCATTGTCATGCATGAAGATGATTTTGCTACGGAAGGCACGGTTCTTTTTGTACCATGGAAGAAAGTGGTCAGTCAGAAACTCTATATACTTTGCCGAGGTCATTTTCACACCTTCAAGGACCCTAAAGGGGCTCTCTCCCCATGATTCCGGCCCAAAACATGACTCCGCCCCCTCCTTGCTGACGTCGCAGCCTTATTGGGACATGGTGGCCATCCACCAACCATCCACTACTCCATCCATCAGGACCATCCAGGGTTGCACGGCACTCATCAGTAAACAAGACTGTTTGCAAATGAGTCTTCATGTATTTCTGGGCCCACTGCAACCGTTTCTGCTTGTGAGCATTGGTCAGGAGTGGCCGAATAGTAGGTTTATGCACAACCGCAAGCCTCTGGAGGATCCTACACCTTGAGGTTCGCAGGACTCCAGAGGCACCAGCAGCTTCAAATACCCGTTTACTGCTTTGTAATGGCAGTTTAGCAGCTGCTCTCTTAACCCAAGGAATTTGTCTGGCAGTAACCTTCCTCATTATGCCTTTATCTGCACGAACCCGTCTGTGCTCTGAATCAGCCACAAAT
>JAOVYW010002520.1:0-14983 GCA_025775045.1 Hiodon tergisus
GTGTGTGTGTGTGAGAGAGAGAGAGAAAGAGAGTGCGTGTGTGTGTGTGTGAGAGAGAAAGAGAGAGTGCATGTGTGTGAGTGTGTGTGCATGTGTGTGCATGTGTGTGAATGTGTGTGAGTGTGTGTGTGCGTGTGTGTGCATGTGTGTGAGTGTGTGTGAGTGTGTGTGAGTGTGTGTGAGTGTGTAATGTTTTTTGACATCACCACCCTAGCCCAGCTGTGCTGCCGCGCATCCCACCATGTCCCAGGATTAGAGAGAAGGAAAGCCTCTTAGCGGCACATGAACACGCAGCTGCAGTGCACATCCATCAAACACTTCTCTCTCCTCCATTTCTCCCTCCTCACTCCCCCTCCCCCCAAGTGGGATATCCCAGCAGTCATTAAAGGCTCAGATCAGAGACTGTGTGGAAGCACAGAGACGGACCTGGAATCCAATCTGGCCGATGGTAGTGCTCGTTTCCTTCGGTACAGGAGTGCCGGATAGCCGGCGGATTCCCGTTCCCACGTTTTGCCTAGTCCGAGTAAAGCAATCCAGTAGAATCATACAGAGATCACTGAGGATCCAAATACGCCATTCCAAACTGCCAGAGGAGATCCAGTGTCTCACGTACTTCCCTAATTACAGCAAACAGCCATGGGGTAATTCAACACCCCTGGTTGACAGGCCCTGAATCCTGGCACATCGAGCCTTCAGTCACGACACAACACAACGTGTTATCGTCTGTGGCCCACTCGTCATCCCTGCTGTCACTGCTCATTTACTCACACTCCACGACCATGCCAGGCCGGCCTCACAGCCTTAGCACACAGGACGAGCCAAACTCTGACGATACCAAGGTCTCCGTGACTGTCTGCCTTTCATACCACAGTGCAACACTACACCACCACAGCCTCTTTCTTCGGGGCTGTCTTGCCCGCGGAGCTTCGGTGTGTTCAGTGGCTCAACGCTACACCACCAAGGCTTATATCTAGAGGAAGAAGTGGTTGTGTGTGTGTGGGGAAGATCAATGTTAAATGCCAATGTTCTGTTCTAAAGAAAACCAATAATGGGATGCAGGGACCCCACTTAACTAAGAACACCCTCATAAAACATGACATTTGATTCGTTTTCAGTCTGTGCCGGGGGTTGCCAGGTAGTTGCCGATTGGTTGCCAGGATGTGAGTATTGGTCTGTTCTGAGCACAAGCGACTGACACAAGGAGCACCTCAACGATAACAGACAGCATTCTGGAGCAGGTTTTTCTGGCTTTGGGAACCTGGCCCTTTGTTAGACAACAGAGAGGCAGAGGACAAAAACCATCTGAACACAACTTGTTTTCACGGCAAGTGGTGACGCCATCTGAAACACAGTCACCTGACCCGTAAACATTGCACGGTGCGAAGAACACCCAGAAATGCCTCGTCATCGTCGACAGGGCATTTTTTACATTGCCCCAATGGCGGCAACAACTGAGTGAAAACTCTTGGCCGTGGCTGTTATTACGCTACTATTTCATATTAAAGTAACATTATAATAATATTGGAGCCTTGAGAGCCGTCAGAATACACACATGAAACTGAAAATAGGCTGTGTGTGTTTGAGTGTACCATGACCATGTCTGTAAATTTATAGTTTAACTGATATTTACACTTAAACAAAAGCAACATACATCTTTAAAACACTAAGGCCATACAGTTTGCTCATGGAGACCATTATCAAGTTCTTGTTTTGCAGATCAATTTGCATGTAATAAAAAGGCCAGAAATTGCTGTCACGTGAGACTTTTTTTTCATTGCTCAGATTGTTTTCAAATGCTAGAGTGAATCCATGCAATATCTATGGACTTCCAATTCCCGTGGACCCAATCAGTGTGTGCTCGGGGTAATTTGCTTACGAGGTAAACACGGTATGTAAGAAAGCTTGAAATGTTTCTGCTGTGCTGGATTGGCTGCAATGTTTAGCGTACATTAAACAGCTTTACTAACCCTATTAAACAGCTCTGCTTACAGTCGGTTTGTCTATGCATTCCTGATGCAAGTATTATACCGTTTTTATAAGAACTTCTATATTCTTTATAAGCACGTTACATAACAAATGTTCTCGGTCCTCTGACATCCTGAACTGGATCTTCCCCTGATTTGTGAATTAGCGCCAGAATTGGCTGGAGAGCGAGAGACACATGGCTTGCCAGGCGTTTCGCTTTTCAGCATGCAGCAGGAGAACTGCAATAAATCCATGCCATATATCGAATACGTCGATAGGCAAGAAGCAGGGCAGGCCATTTGAAGACGTAGCGTCCAGGCAAAGCATTTCTTCTGCAAACCTTCTTTTAGACACAGTCTTATCACAGACGTAACCCGGGCTGCTCGGTGAAACACTCAGGGAATTCAGAAGAACAATTAGAACAGGCACATGCTCCTCTGTGCCTCTGCTGGCATTCCCCAGAGATCTTAATCGGGGGGCGACCGGTGCACCCCAGGGCCCACAGGACAAGGAGACAGCGAGGAGCACACACCGAATGCCGGCGGCCACATGAAAGAAGAGGTCGCGCATCGGCTAACGTCCCGCTAAGGCCGCATTGATTGGCTCGGGGATGGTTGCAGGAGGCCCCTGTGAACCTTTTCATCCGCAGGGGGTAAAGTCGGCCTCTTTGAAAACCAGACCATGGCAGCTGGGGGTGAAGAGGCCGCTCTTTCATTTAATGCACCCCAGGGCAACCTCTGAACCGCTTCGATTACGGACAGATCCAATGCAAGAGACGTATACGTAAAGATAGGGCGTAAAATCAGCCAGAGAGTTCAGGTAAAGATTTCAAAAATCTCGCCCCAACTTTGCTCCCAGGCCTGCCCACTGAACACACTCCACACAACGTGTGGTTAAACACTCACCTGTTTTATTCAAAACTGTTGCCATTGGCTATGACCTAAAAAACAATCAAAGTATATGCATATGCCTTCTTCATTGCGTGGGAACAAAACTTGCTCTTCTGCCAGCATTTTACACGCATTTAAAAATAAAATTTCACATTGGCAAGCTAAGTTACAATTTCATTAAGGAATGACGTTAAGTTTTTCGACCGCTTAACTTAATAATGTTAAGGTTTATTTTTTTAACATTTGTTTGGGTTTTATTGGGGGCGCTAACTGGAAAAATAACTTTGAGAATTTGAGCGCTGGGTTGAGACTTAAAAAAAGATTGGACTACACTCCCCAGCAAGTTGCTATATCCTGATTGTTTGTAAATAAAAGTAATTGAACCACAGCCCACACCAGAAGGACAGCCACACTAAAACACTGGCTCCAGCAGCACATTGACACATAATGACAGCTGTACATAACTATTATCAATAACACCACCAACATCATTGGTCATGTTTAGCCTCTGTTTAATGCTGGTTCAATGGCAGGTTTAGTACAGTTAGACATCTAAATCCTACTTTTCACAATGATCCAGCCTTGCAGTCAAGTGCCCCAGCCTGAATACCAGTAACCACACACACACACACACACACACACGCGTGCGTCTTCCATATGCAAACGTGTCGTACCAGCCCATAGAGGTCATGCATTGCTTGCCTAAAATGCTTGAACCATTTTGTTTGCATACTCAAATAGCCCAATCAAAAAGGATGCAAAAACGAGACATTGAGGAAAAAATATGTATCTGGATAGCTATCAGCTAATCGTCTTTGACTTTTCAGCTAAATGAAAAGCCTTACTTAAAGGTCTGGAAACCAGCCATTCGTGAATTAATTAATAATTTGGGGAGTTTCCATTCTCTTTAAAAGGTTTTGGGGAAGCAATCCAAATCACCCCTGCTTTAGTGTGAAATCTTATTAGGCCCTACCTAAACTTTGGCTCTACATTTAAATCCAGCCAAACTTACCCCCTGTCTGCAGGCTTGCTCGTTGAGTGCTCGAACCCAAGCTCGTTGCCAGTGTTCCCTGAACGACCTAAAGGCGAACAGCGATGACAGCAATCCTTTCTCCCCCGCCTCGGAATCACCACCGCTCCCGTTTCGACCGAACCTCAGCTTCAGCAGCGAGCCCCACACCCCGCCAGCCCAGAGCTGCTGCGAAAGGTTTTCTGACAAAGATGACGAGTTCTGCCGACAGTCCTGGCCGGTCTGGCTCTGTGATCGCAAAACGGCCCGTGAATACTGCAGGAGCCAAGCCAGCACGATCACTAAAGACACCAGAAAGAGTGCAACCAGAAGTGCCCAGCCGACGCCATGGAGATCCATCATCGCAGTCTGTTTTCACACGATATTCCAACGCTGAGGGCTGTTCTGCAATTCAATAATAAAACAAAGAGCGGAGTAAGCATAATATATACCGTAACTTAATACACTATATAATAGTTTAGTTCAAATGGACAGATTATCAGAGTATACTGATAGGTACGTTTTGTTAATGACAGCAATCGGCTTCACTAATTACGACTGGAGAAACATTAAATTACGTAAATGTTTCAAGTACCTGATTCCGTCGTTTTTGTGTATGACAAATAATGAAGTATAAACTATGGTTTGACTTTATCACACAACATCTAGATGTTTTGTTTTAGCTAACCACTTAGACGCACAGAGGGTGTGTTGCCTTATTTGACCCCTAACGTCAGATCTCAGGGACATTAAAAAGCAAAGACCCCTTCACCTCACTCTAAAGAAGGGCTGTCGTGAGAAATTCGGAAAATACCCTTAGCGTTTAGCTATGGTTTACACTTCCAATAGATACTGATCGTGGTGCTGCACGTAGGCTACAATAGCTTCGAACAAGATCAAAACAAAAATAAAGCGTCCCTACCAAACGCTTCTAGTCTTCTACGTTCAGCTGTCACATGAATCTTATTAACACGAAATTTACGAGGGCTAAAGTGTCAAGGACTACAGTTCAGTTGGTCCAGGTTTTATACTCTCGTTCAACGCGCCATCGCGGTGCGAGCTATTGGCAATAAGCACCTCACCATAACCCATTTGATACATGTTTTTAAATATTGACAATAACATTAGGTAAACATTCTCCTAAAAATTCAACTATGTTGAATTATCCCTCCAGGGTAATTTCTAGCTAGCTACACATCCCTCAGCGCTGTGTTATTAACATTACTGACTAAGTATCAATAGCTAATAAATGTTTTACCAGTTTTTCCTGAATGATCCGCCACCGTAAGTCCGGAGTAGCATTGACAGCACAATTTTGTTTGTAAGCTAATGATGCTGCTAGCTACTAGCTATCGCAATCTTCACAAATAGCTTGCGTTCTGTTTTATTTCGCCTCCTCATGTGAGTCATCATCGGGATGTTTCCGTCTTGTAGCTAGTCAATCACTCGTATAAACTGTGAAGGTTTTGTATATTCCTTAAACGTATTTCCCATTTAAAAACGAAGACAACAGTTATATTATCAGATATTCGTCCCTGTCAACTGTAGTACAGAAACAGCGATTGCGCTCCATCCAACACGAACAGCGCCATAGTCGGTAATGCGCAAGAACAGTCGAACTGTCAAATTGCGGCATAAACAGCTCGCGCACGCCACAGGCAGTTAAAGGCACATGCAACATTTTTCTGAGTAGCAGGCCATCAGTAGAATGCGCCGTTTTGCTAAGGCACAAACGAATGCAGTATGTCATTGCATTTGTAGGTCCTTTTCATATAAATCAGGTCTTACATAGGTAGAAGTAAGAAGGCATATTTTATAATAAATATATTAAATTGATGGGCTATTAAATACACGGAATGTCAATGCAAGTATAAAATGCAGGGGAATACCATGGCGATAACTGGAATTTGTTACCGATTTCTCACACATTTTATAACGTAAATTTTAGTTACATATGATATTTTTGAAGTATGCATTGTCCTGACCAAATACAAAAGCCACATATAATGCTAATTTAATAACGGACATGACATTTTACTAGTTGACAGTGCAAACTTACACAGTGCAAAATTAATTTTTTTCCGTAATTAGATAACCGTCACAGAAGCTGCTTGAGCATCCTATTGGAATATACTTAAACTTTTCAACAGTGGCTCCAACTATAAGATTAATAAATGAATTATAATTAGACCAGGTGGCCCAGCCGGAAGTAGCTCCCGGGAGCAGATTGCGCCCTATCCTCGGTTCGAATCCATAACGTTTGCACAGCGCCGCTAGGATGCGGCAGGACTACACCATTCAGGTGTAACCAGAAAAAATTGCAAGGACGTAGTCATCTGCTTGCACCCTAGCCGTAAGGCGAGCTAGGGCGACTTAAATACCTGACAAATTATGAGTGTTCATAAGGTTAAAGTACTGACTGTAGGACTGAATTTCCCCAGATTTTCCCCCCAGAATAGGTGAAAAGTGAATACCATTTATTCTACTATTCATTCATTCTCATTGACTTGATACTTACGGATGTATATCTCTGTGGAGTGTTATGTGTAGGTGCCGGAACGAAACATTGCTTTATTTATTGATTGATTGATTGGTAGATTTACTACGCAGACAAACCAAAACGGACAATTAAAAATGCATCGATTTCAGAATCGCTAATCAGTTTCTTGAGATCAGCGGTCGATACTTAAGTTTCTTGTTCCGGCCACATGATACTTTAAACCAATGAAAACCTTCAGAATACTGTATGAACGTTTTTTGACCAATTAAAACATGAGTTGTTGCGGCGACAAATTCGATGACGCTGGAACAGCATGGCGAACCACAACAAGCTCCGACTTCCGAATTTTTGAAACTGGACATTTGTCTGGAATAAAATTTGATTTTAGAAAATACATGTATAATTGCTCAACAATTTATAACTAATATAATTGTTTAACAATTTAATAATTTGCTCGATTAATGTATTTGTTTTTTACTAGATTTGAATTTGTATTTTGTCAGGACAAGAACACTTTCAGGGTAGCTACCGACGGAAGACGACGTGTGCGTAGTGTGTCCTGATCTGTCTGAAGTGACACCTTAAGAAATTCATGTTCTAAAGATGCCGTTGTGATTCCAGTGTAGACAACACTCAATTCTTAATTTAGCATGCTTTTAAAATTGTTAAGGATTATTAGTCGTCAGCAAACGGATTTTTCCAATTACCCTAACATAGTTACTCTATAGTATATGTTTTTCCCCACTCGCAATTAATTTCTTGACCGATCAACGAGCTGTTGTTTTGAGGTTCCCACCTCTGCGCGCACCAGTATACGACACAATGGTGGCAATGACAACTCTGCCTCTTCTTATCAACTTTTTAATGTCTGTGATGGGTTGTATTGCAACAGTTAAACTCATTCCAGCTTTTAAAGAACATTTCATATCGGCGAGGTTATTTGGTATGGATCTAAATAAGACTACGAAGACAGAAATGTGAGTATGGAATTCTGAATAACTTTCAGTATGGTGTTAGCCAGTTCTACAGGCACATGTGTGTTTTTAGATCTGTACTAAATCGGGAGCTTCCTAATCTATTAAGCGTTGTTTACGTATATGCCCGGTAATATATTAAATTCTCAGTTATCAGGATAAAACAGCTGCTCTATATCAACATAAAAAATGCCTCTGCTTACAATTCTTTACAATTGTTATATTATTATTAAGGTCTGATGACAGCGTCAGGATGTGATTCTGTGGAAAAGTAACTTGCTTCCTGTGCTGAACTCTCAGCCCAGAGTCTCAGGGTGTGATCAGTGGAACGGTGTTCCTCATCATCCTCTTCTGCTTCATTCCGGTTCCTTTCCTTGGTTGCTTCGTCCAGGAGAAGTGTCAGGGCTTCCCACACAATGAGGTGAGAGGACTGGCTTGGTTTGTGGCTGGGTTGGTTTAATTTAGTCAGAAAGCACTGTGTGGTACAGCATGCACCCTTACCCTCCCCACACACAAAATCCCTAAAGCTCCAACTGCTGGGGTTAGACAGCTTCTTTGTGTAACCAATGACCCGTTTTGGCACACATGACTCCTGACTGGGAATTTAACCCCACTCTAGGAACCAATCATACTCTTGTTTTTGACTCCAGGGAGTGACTCCACTGTCCGTTGCAAACTTCCTCGCTACATTTGTGCCATCGACACTAGGTCAGGTTTCAAAATCTGGTTGTGACAGGGTGCTTGTTTTAATGCAATCTTTTTAAATTGACATCCAACTAACATCCAAGTGAGAACAATTCTTATCAAAATAAATACTCCCATTAAGATCTAAGGGTCTTCCCTCTTTTTGTGGCAGTTTGTGCAGCTTATTGGTGCCCTGCTGGCCATCTGCTGCATGATCTTCCTGGGCTTCGCTGACGATGTTCTCAACCTGCGCTGGCGTCACAAGCTGCTGCTGCCTACCATGGCCTCGCTGCCCCTGCTGATGGTCTACTTCACCAACTTTGGCAACACTGTCATTGTGGTGCCCAAGCCATTCCGAGTCCTGCTGGGAATGCACTTGGACTTGGGTGAGTTTACTGTTTCAAAAGAACCAGGACATCTTCACAGGTATCCAAATAACATTATCTTACATTCTTTAATCATAGATCTATTTATTTTCGTATGTATTTTTTTTCCCAAGACAAAGAACATGTCAAAGAAGTGTTGTAATGACAGTTTCCAAGCTTTTCTGCGCTGTATGGTTTGAAGTGACTCTGCTTTCTGTCCCTGCAGGGATTCTCTACTATGTCTATATGGGCATGCTTGCAGTGTTCTGCACCAATGCCATCAACATTTTGGCAGGTATCAACGGCATCGAGTCTGGTCAGGCCCTCCTTATCTCCGGCTCGATCATTGTCTTCAATCTGCTGGAGCTCAGTGGTGCGTGGCAGATGGGGCTATTTTTCCCCTTGACCGTGAACATACGTATTTTTCCCCTTGACCGTCTTGGTGAACATACTTACTCAGCATCTGATCTACACACTCTTCCAGATGCTAGTTATTCCTTGCTAGTTGTGCTTAATAACCGTAAGATCATTTAGACTCTGAGGATTAGTCCACAGCTGTTTGTCTTCCCTTGCTAACCCAGTATTAATGTGAATCTTTAGATATTTTTAGCTTTTCCAGTACCAGTTCATATATTTCGTACACAAACATTTCTCTGATGGTTGCAGGAGACTTCCGAGACGACCACGTCTTCTCCCTCTACTTCATGATCCCTTTCTTTTTCACCACGCTGGGTCTTTTCTACCACAACCAGTGAGTTTCCAATGTACAGTATTGTGGTTGTTATATCACATGCAAAATTATTTAGAGGAACTCCAGATTTTTTTTTTTTTTTTTTTTACAAAGAGGTATTTTAAGAACATGGTATAACACTCTAGATTTGATTGTCTTTTCTTGGTGTTCCTCAGGTACCCCTCCTCCGTGTTTGTGGGAGACACCTTCTGTTACTTTGCTGGGATGACATTTGCAGTGGTGGGAATTTTGGGCCACTTTAGCAAGACCATGCTGCTGTTCTTCATCCCCCAGGTGCTCAACTTCCTGTACTCACTACCTCAGCTCTTTCACGTGGTGCCCTGCCCCCGGCACCGGCTTCCCAGGTAACGGCGCGTCATTCTTCTGCTGTCCATTTTAACAGATGCCCTCAAAGATACAAATGTAAACTTTCCATTATCTCTCCTTACACTGAAGACTGAATCCTGATACAGGGAAGTTGGGAATGAGTTATTCCAAATTCAAAAGCAGGGATCTCTCCAAATTAGGAAACCTCATTCTGATGGTAAGCTGCATATACATGCATATAGGTTCTACTGATACTGTTCAAAGGATTTGTATTTTATTTTTTCCAGGTTTGTGTTGTTTTTTTTTGTTTTTTTTTAGACGCAAGTTATTCATAATTGTGAGCAAGAACTTCCTAGATGCTCAGAGTAGATGGTGCAATGTTGAAGCTAATTGTGCTGCAATTACCAATATGCCCTGCAGGTTGCAGCAACAGTTCGATTAGTAGAGGTGAAGAGAGGCGAGGAGAAAGGTGATGATGAGTTTGTGGAGTGCAACAACATGACCCTCATTAATTTGGTGCTGAAGATCCTAGGCCCTGTGCACGAGAGAAATCTGACTGCCATCATGCTGCTGATACAGGTGCCGTGGATCATGTTTTCATCTAACTAACAGCCAATGAGTTGCTCTATTTGAATTTCATAATTCTGAATATTTTCGTCTCTGCCAGTTTCCTGATGCCTTTTTGTTTACCTTTTGAACCCCTGTCCAGGTGTTGGGAAGTGTCGTTGCGTTTGGCATCCGTTATCACCTTGTGCGCCTCTTCTACGATGTTTGAATGCCACAAACAGGAAGAATGTTGAGAGACTACAGGGACTGTCAGTCTTTAGAGCTACCTTTTACATTTTTGTTAATTAAATTAAATGATGATAATTTCAATTGCAGTTTCATCTATCTGTCCATTTTTCTTTGGAATATTCTTTGGGATTATTTGGAAATTAAAATTTTAATCCTTTATATAGATAGGGACTATACACAACTTCTGTTACATCAGAGTTGGCTGTTAAAATTATTTAGATTTGTAATCCCTGGGACACTTTCTGTAGACGACTTTTGGGTTTGATTACAATGCAATGTAAATGGTGTAAAATAAGATATAAGAAAATGATGCCTACAGAATTCTAAAGTGGTTGAATTAAAGCCTTTCCTGAATGATGAGATGAATGTTATTTGGTGTGAATGGGTAATTAGATTTTTTTTGTATTGTCTACATCATTTGTATGTATCCAATCTGAAGATATGACCTGCATATTTAGATGGTACATCTTCCATCATAATTACTGTTGGATAACGTACAGGAACTGTTTGTTCACAGTAAAAACGGACACAGACTTTTTAATTACATTACTGTTGCACTGAAACCTCACAAATAGTCATTTCCTACATCTGTTTTGGTTGGTTATAGAAAAGTCATTTCTGCTTTTGGTGGTAGAGTGACAAAAGCACTTTTCCAGCATGTGAACCTTGTCATTAATTAGACTGACAAGACTGATTGCAGTGTGGCCCCAAACGAACATCAAACGAAAAGTAATTATGTATCAAATAAACGAAAGAAAATTCTTAAAATAACTAGAAAAAAATGTAAACATTATCAAGAATAGCATTTTTCATTATCAACGAAATAATTTTGTTTACTATTGAAATTCAGCTATTGTAATATTTAAAAATGAATGCAACTGACATTTGTAGGAACAAAATGTTATTAGAAAATGCAAAAGGGGACAAAGCAGCGGCCGTACAGTGTTGCTGGTTTAGGCCACGCCTACATATGTTTTTATTGGATTATTTCCGCGTCCGTATAATGTGTGAAGACTTCTCATTGGATAGGAATTAGAGACCTCTCCGTTATAGGGTAGTGTTTTTGAGTGCGGGAGACGTAGCAGGATATGCTGGAATAGTTCAGGATGGTCGTGTAAATATTTATCATCAGCTGGGCATTGTTAAAATAGTATTTTGACTCATGTTCAGTGTGGTTTTTGGATATAATAACGCATATTATATCATATTTAGCTTACATTTCCTGAGCAGCCTGTAGGCATGACATATATCGGCATATGTAGATTATTACAGAGCTGGCTTGCAAGAAAGGTTGGCTCAAAACCGTAGCTATATGCTAATTTAAATAAATAATAAGTGGAATTTGAACAGGAAAACTAAATTGTAATCGATAGCCATCAGCATACAAGAACTTGTCATAGCATGCTTACTTACTAGCTGCCTACTTGGCAAGATAGTTTAAACTAGGAAGACACTGGCACGAGGAAGCATGTTTTTCTTCCGTGTTGATAAAAAAGTGGTTTAATCAGTTCCCGAAACCTAAACGGATTTGCTGTCGTACTTACTTTGAGTAAGTTATGCCTCCAAGAAAACGACCGCGACGGGAGGATGTAACGGTAGAGCTTCTGTGTGAGTGGGGTTCGTGTCAGGAGTTATTTAAAAGGATGCAGGACTTCTGCGAGCACGTCGGACAACACCTGAAAGCCTTGCAGCTGACGGACGAGGATCCTGATAGACTGGGTTAGACCTTTATTTTTCACTTAAGTAATAATATTCACAATACATTGTACGGTAGCAATGAATGAAGTAATCCCGTCACCTTAAGAAGATGCTTATCTTATATGGTTTTTCAAGTTTGCTATGCAGCCTGTTACTGAGATCTAGTGGTTGTTGGGTTCTGCACCGATACAGCGGAGGAGCAGAGCTGCCTGTGGCGGGATTGCGGCTTCTGCTCAGTGGAAGGCCCCGGGGAGCTGATGCGTCACGTTTACTTCCACTGCTACCACACCAAATTGAAACAGTGGGGCCAGAGCGTCCTGCAGGGCCAGCCTGAACTGGGAGGCTGCGCCCTGGGTCTGCAGAACCGCAACATTGTGCCCGACATCCCTGACAACTTTGTCTGCCAGTGGGAGCACTGCGAGGTAAGGGGCTAACCCAATCAGATCTAATTAATTATGAGGAAGGTTTGATACAAAAAAATGCTTTCAGAATCACTGGATTGAAATTTCCCCACTTTTTAAAATAAGTCAAAATAAGAAGATAAACAGGAATAATTTCACGTCATACCATTTTATTTTCCCTCAGGGGAGAGTGTCTCTGGTTATCAATCAATCAGTCAGTCAATCAATTTATTTTTATAAAGCGCTTATGTTTCACATGTTTCCATGTCACAAAGACACTTTACATAAAAAAATAAAATATGTCCCAGGCCTGACCCCCCAAAAGCATGCCAGGGGCAACAATGGCAAGGAAAACCTTGGGAGGAACCCGGCTTATTGGAGGGCCCATCCTCCGCTGGCCGGCACTAGGAGCTGAATTAAGGAATATAATGTCCATAGTGTGTGATGCCCTCCAGTCGAGGAGTTCCAAAACATTTTGATATCTGGAGAGGAGTGGGGGCCCAGATGGCTGCATTCTAGTCTAAAGGTCCACTGGTTGCTGTGGTGAAAGTGATGCAGTCCTGCAGGATGCCTCGTGTGATTGCTCGAAAGAGAGAGATAGCACATTGTTAATGCTTACTTATGGAAGCAGGATGATCAGGTAATTTGAACATTTTTTAAGTGAAACTTTGTGAGTGGTCATGGCTACATATATCTATGGCAGCATACAAAGTGCCAGAAACAACACCATGGCCATGAACTTGGTCTGAACCCATCCCACCCCACTAAAGGCAGAACCCCGCCAACAAGGGGGGGGGGGGGGACCACCTGTGATGGTGTGACAACAGGAATGGTTCTTATCACCAAAAATTTCAATTCAATCAATTGTAACTCCAAGATCTTTAGCCAGTAAACTCTGTTCTATCATCTTTCCATCTAGGTCCAGCACATAGTCATTGAGCCTTGTACGATGGCCTTTTTGGCCAAGGATGATCATTTCTGTTTTGTCAGAATTCAACAATAGGAAATTAGAGGGCATCCAATCTCTTACATCTTTCAAGCAAAGCTCTAATCTAGCCAACAGAAAACCCGGGCTCCCTGACAGATATAACTATGTGTCATCCGCATAACAATGAAAGTTGATCTTGTGCTTACGGATAACATCACCAAGGGGTAGCATGTACAAAGAGAATAGAAGGGGCCCAACACCAAACCTTGCGGTACTCCATATCTAACCGGAAACAAATCAGATAAGTCTTCCCCAGTTTTAACAAACTGAAATCTATTTGTCAAATATGACCTCAACCAAGTTAGAGCCGTCCCTTTTATGCCTACGTGGGTATCAAGTCTTTTCAAAAGGATATAGTGATCTATAGTATCAAGTGCAGCACTTAAATCAAGCAGTACTAGAACAGCAACCAAGTTATTATCAGATTGCATTAGAATATAATTTATAACCCTAACAAGTGCTGTCTCAGTACTATGCTCTGTTCGAAAACCTGACTAAAATGTTTCTAGAATATTATTAGTTTAGAAATTCCAATAACTACTTTCTCTGATAATTTAGACAAAATTGGCAAACTAGATACTGGCCTAAAGTTCTTAAGAACATATGGATCAAAATGTGGTCTAAATTTGGATGTAAAAGTTTGTTCTGGGACCTTGGAATTAGTCAACTGAATTACAAACGTAATACGAAAGTGATCAGAAAGTAACAGGTTGTTCAGAAAAACTGATTCATTTTCAATATAAACACTAAGACTAATAACCAATCTAATGTACAATGCGTTGGTTCTGCCACATGTTGGACAAACCCAAACATATCCAATATAGAGATTAAGGACTTTTTTAATGAATCCTCATCACTATCAATATGAATATTAAAGTCTAAAACAATCAATACTTTGTCTGCAGTAACTGCTAGGATTGATAAAAAGTCACCAAACTCGCGTAAAAATTTTGTATATGGACCTGGCAACTATAGACATTAGCTAATAAAAAGCTTGGTTGTTTGTGAGAGCTGTTATTACCAATATTTGACCTGGTAAGACAAGTACTTCAAATGAGGAATAGCTGCCAAAACTTTTAGCTGCTAAGCAAAACTCGCTACAAACAACTGTGGCAGCACCATCATCACGACCAGACTCACAAGGTTTTTGGCTGCTGGAGAAACCATCTGGATTGGCCTGATTATGGGCTATGTATTCCTCCGGTTTTAGCCAAGTTTCAGTTAGATTATCCACGTTATTGTCCAGTATAACTTCATTCACAAGACAGGCCTTTGAATTTATACATCTAACGTTTAGTAAACCAATTCTTAATTTGTTATCAGATGGTTTATTGTTAAGAGATACAGGATTACTACAGTGAATGTTGAAGAGATTTTTATTACAAACGTTTCTGTATGTTAATGACTTTCTTTTAACATGGCAGGGAAAAGACACAGTCTCAAAATTGTTTCTAATCTTAGTCTGATTCCTAATCACGGATTCAGAGAAGCAGTCAGGCATCAGTGTAAGACCAAAAGCCTGTTTCCTGGCTGGTGTCAATAGTTGTCAGCTAGAGCTTTTATTTAGGTTATGTTTTTTGGATAATAGAAGAGAACCTCTCCAGCTCGGGTGAAGTCCGTCTCTCTTCACAACGCCAGGCTTTCCCCACATAGAATT
>JAOVYW010002522.1:0-14981 GCA_025775045.1 Hiodon tergisus
TTCTAAAGAGCTCACTGAATTCGAGCGTGGTACTGTAATAGGATGCCACCATTGCAACAAGTCAGTTTGTGAAATTTATTCCCTCCTAGATATTCCACGATCAACTGTAAGTGGTATTATTGCAAGGTGGAAACGTTTAGGAACCACAACCACTAAGTGGAAGACCACGTAAAATTACAGAGCGGGGTCACTAAGTGCTGAGGCGCATAAAAGTCGCCAATGCTCTGCTGGCTCAATAACTGCAGAGTATCAAACCTCCTCTGGCATTAACATCAGCACAAAAACTGTACGCTGGGAGCTTCATGGCATGGGTTTCCATGGTTGAGCATCTGTATGCAAGCTTTACATCACCAAGCACAATGCCAAGCATCGGACGGAGTGGTGTAAAGCACGCCGCCACTGGACTCTGGAGCAGTGAAAACGTGCTCTGTGGAGTGACGAATCACAGTTCTTCATCTGGCAGTCTGATGGATGAGTCTGGGTTTGGCAAATGTTTTTCTGTGGTTCCACTTAGTTCCACTGAAGGGAAATGTTAATGCCTCAGCTTACCACGACATTTTTGAAAATTCTATGCTTCCAACTTTGTGGAAACAGTTTGGGGAAGGCCCTTTTCTGTTCCAGCATGACTGTGCCCCTGTGCACAAATCAAGGTCCATAAAGGCATTGTTGGATGAGTTTGGTGTGGAAGAGAGAGCCCTGACCTCAACCCTATCGAACACCTTTGGAACGAACTAGAACGGAAATTGCGAGCCAGGCCCTCTCGTCCAACATCAGTGTCTGACCTCACAAATTCTCTTCTGGAAGAATGGGCAAAAAATTCCAACACACACTCCAAAATCTTGTAGAAAGCCTTCTCAGAAGAGTGGAAACTGTTATAGCTGCAAAGGGGGGACCAACTCGATATTAATGCCCATGGATTTAGAATGGGATGTCATAAAAGCTCCTATAGGTGTAATGTGTAGGTGTCCCAATACTTTTGTCCATATAGCGTATGTAGCCAGCAGTTTGTAAATTGTAAAGTTATTTCTTAACAGTTTCAAAGCATTTGTTGCACACATAAGCACAATAGGTGATGGGATCCAGAATTTTGTCACACTCCTCACCTCACTCAGCTTGCTGCCACTAGGTCTTTCTCTCTGGTTCCAAATGGCAAAATGGAATTATGTAAAATTTGTAATTCTTGTTTATTTTATCTTGTTAGTTGTTAAAATTCGAACACAGTGCGCAAATAGCAACTCTTTAATATTGGATCAATGTCAGTTAAAGTTCACGTTTTAAAGAAATAAACCAATTGCAACAAACGGCAGCATAGGTTTGGCTATTTTGACTATATTGACTATTACGCATTTATCTACATTTAACCCTATTGCTGCAAACATTCACGTGCCCTCTATATGAAGATTAACAACAGGGACCGTTTAAACCCACTTGATTAATCAAAACTAGAGATAATCCAGATAACATTTACAGTCAATTTGTACAAATTAAAATGGCTGGTTGAAATCACAAGTCTTCCCAGTTGTTTCTACATCTAGCATTTTGCTCAGTAAGCTAACCTACTCCTTTTTGAAGTATAAACCAGAAAATATGGGTTCGGAAAACTACTATCAGTACCAGCCAAACAGTGAACCGAGGAGCAGGACTTTTAATTCCCGAAGAAAACAAGAACAATGAGGCCAGAGCAAGAATCGAGGTCAAACAAAACCAGGGGTCAGTCACACAGCTTCAATTTCCAAACAGGGGTAAATTCAGGAGTTGAAGTCAAGGGGGTAAGGAAGGGATAGGAATAGGATAGGAAAGGGGAGTCACATTCCTAGTGTTTTGATTCCTAGAGCCTGAAAATAGGAATCAAAACACTTCGCAAACGGCAAAAAAAGACTGCACAGACTGAAGGGAGTGAGGGGTATAAATTGGATTATTATTTTTAAGAAAGAGCATACCATGAAACAACATATTCCTTTACGAGTTGGGAGCAGCCAAGTGTGGAACCATAACAAGAAATTACAGGAACCATTTATAGCACACCAACAAGAGTAAACAATGGCTCCATTTGACACTGGTTGCAGATGAGGTGTAGACAACGTTTGGAAAAGCCTCAGATTTAAACCCTAGCATTTTTTGCTGCAACAAGAGTCGTTTATGACTAAAATAGGGTTAACTATTACCTTAATAAACCAAGTTTAAACCTGACAGTCACAATGTTTGTTGCAGTTGATCCTTATTATTTTTTGCAACAACAAACAAATAAGTCATATTTATCACTAGGACATTTTCAAAGTAATGACAAATACACAGGGAGGCTTTGTATTTGTTATAAATGCCATGTCATAAACTGAATCGGTGAGTTTGCTGAATTTTTTATCCATGGGTTCTCTGTCCTTTTTCTGGAGAATGCAGTTGAGTACTTAGCACTTTGAATTTCTTTTAAATATAGCAAATAATATTAATATTCCAAAAATTCCCGGCTATTATATTATGGATAATTGTCTTCAAAATTGCCCATGGTCTTGAATCAGTCCCGATCTCCCAAAGAGCCCTAAAAATTTAACTTTATTTAATCCTTTAAATACTATAAGAATCATGCAGCATGAATGACTTAAGTTGTTTGTTAATTCTGGTGTTTCACATACTTAAGTCAACGTATGACACGCACAGGCCACGGCCACAGCCAGGCCTTATTGTGCACCTGTCACCTTCAGGTCGAAACAGCTCAACTGTTACTAATCCATTTTGGCATGAGTTGATCATTTAGTGATGTACCCTGGTAGGATGCAGAGCAGTACTAAAATACCCTCTCAGTTTTCCATTTATGGGGTGATACAATCTGTGGTGCAGTATATACCTTCTATTTTCTATTTTCCCTTTTCAGTTAGTCTGGGGTAAGTTCAGCATGTCCCATAAGTTATCCCATAAGTTCAGCAATCACTTCCATAAATGTCTTGTATTCTTGATGAAAGCTTTCATTTTTGTTAAACTTTCAGTGACATTACCTGTTCTGCTAACTAACAATAGTTTGACATGTTATTGTCATTTTCTTTTTGAATGGTAAAGGCAACTGGAAATGTCCATCCTTAAGTTCAGCAGCGCTATCAATAATTGTCATGAAGCTTTTGTCGTCCAATTGTCTTTTCTACATAGCTGTTCTCCGAAAAATTGTGTTTAAACTGTTGAATTAAAAGCTCAAGTTTTCCACCAAGATGCAGTTTGCCAAAACATGCAGATGACCTCACTTGTCAATGAACATTTGTTGTCCATGAAGAAGACCATTCACTACCCAGCCTAGTAGTGTCTTGAGAGCAAAAGGTTAATTATCCTGGCTGTTAATTACTTCCCATGGTTCCATTAGTCTGGGTGCATTTATTCCTATTAAAAGATCAGAAGAATGTCAGCATCAATTTAATTTTGGTGATAATACAGGTGAACATCTTTAAGGTAAGCCCAACTTTTTTCTTTTTCTATGTATACACCTCCAGTAAATTTATGAATGTACTTTCATCCGAACCACACACTTGCAGATGTGTAACAGCCAAGCTGTTTACTAGTCTTTCCTGTCCAGAAGGATTTGATTTTGTTTGCCCTTTGCATTCAGCTGCTTCCTCAGTTTGTCTGTCAAAATGTTGCAGAACTTCCTGGGTCAAGAAAAGCATATGTCTGGAAAATGTGGTTAAAGATGGATAGCTTGACCAGCAATGGTTGATTGCAATAGCACAATGTTTGTCACTGGATCCAAGGCTTTGCATTTCTAATAAAACTAGTCCACTGCTAACAAATGTCTTCTGGATGAGCAATATGCTAGGGTGTCTTTGAGAGTGCATTGAACAGGCTAAGCGTCTTTTACAATCCTTGCTACCTTTATTAGGTAGCCAAAGCAAATAAATGTCATCTTTAGAACAGGTGAAGCAGCTAGCTGGTCCTGGTTCAACTTTTGCTTTTATATTGCTATGGTAGCAAAATTACTACCATCAACCCCATCAAACATCTTTGGGATTAATTTGGGGCCTAATTGCTGTTATAGGGAGGACCAACTTTATATTAATGCCCTGAATGAATATCTGAATGAGTTCAGAATGAGATGTTCGACCACCTACTGTTTTGGCCATGTAGTGTACTCTCGATAACACAAAAGAAATCACTGCATTTGTCTGAAAAGTGAGAAGATCTCTTTGATAAGGCACAGAGAGACCTGTCATTTGAAAACGATGAAAACCAAGCAAGCAAAACAGGAACATTTCCAGAGATTTGCAGAACGATGTGGGAAATCTGTAAATTCTTTTATAAAAAACTACAAACTAGTAAAACGTCCTCTTACACATCGGATACTTTGAAAAGAGTGATGTTGGGGATAAAAGCAAATGGCCTGCGTGAGGTCATGTCAAAGTTAGGCTATCTTTTTGGCCTTAGTGTGTGCAAAAGGTTTTGGAGCCTGTTGAGACCATGAACATTGTTCTGTAAGATCCAGTTTTCCGTGGCAGACGCAAAGAAGCCACTTTGAGGACTTTCTGGTCTTCGGACAGTTAATGCAGTTTGGCAGTACTGTCAGACAAGAAGAGAGGAGATTAAACCACAGCTCAAGGTGAAAGGTGACTTGAAGCATTTCCATGTATTTTCTATCCATTCTTCCTTCAATTCTAACAAGATGCCCTGTTCCTGCTGATGAGAAGCATCCCCACGCCATAATGCTGCCACCACTATACTTCACTGTTGGGATTGTGTGTCTTGAGACATGCCAAGTGTTCGCTTTGAGTTTTGGCCAAAAAGCTCTATTTTGATCACAAAACTTTTTTCCACAATGCAGCTGGGACACTGTCATGCTTGCTGGCAAACTCCCAACATATTCAGATGGTACGTTTTTAGTAATGTGACCAAACCCTTAATAGTTTACAGGTGGAGGCTGTTTTTTGTCATAGAAATATTTCCAAACACTAAACCAATGTCAACTTACAGTTTGTTTTAAAATTGGTTAAGGGTTTGGATACTTTTCCAATGCATGGTATATACGCATTAATTTAAATGTGGTTTTCATGCACGACAGAGTATATTGAGAATGGCCCACCACCCAACAAATAAAGCTTGTTTATGAAAGAGGCTTTCTTTATGAAAGAAGCTGACAGCAGTTGTGCAGAGAAAAAGATGGGATACAGGATACAGGTGGTGTGATGGTGTGGGGGATGTGTTTTTTCTCAAGACTCTGAGACTCCCTCTATTCCAGAAGAAAGGAACCCCTTTGATCATCACCGACGATGAAGTAGGACATATTGACAAAACTGCCCCATTCTGCACCATTCAGTACTTGAGTACCTCAGGATATAATACTGAATGTATTTGAATTTTCTTAGGTAAAAACCTAAGATATGTGAACTGCGTGTGTTCAGATTAATCTCTGTAATAACTGTATGAAATGTTATGTCATATGCATGTATCTTTTTTTTTGGTGTTTTTTTGCAAACCCCTTTGTTTAAATAAATTATTGTAGATTTTATTATCTGGTTGTCTGAGGGGAATTTCATTTAAATATGGACTGAAGTCATTTTAACACTATGAAAAGAATGCCTTCACCTTTTGATCGTAATAAAAGTGAATTCAATTATTAAACATAATTCTAAATTTATGGGTAAAATAATTTAAACATAAGATTGGTTAATATTAATAAATAGTTTAATAATGAGACTGATCTGAACTAGCTGCACCTACACAATTTAGATTCTTTTTGTGTTCTGGGTTGTAATAAGACTGTAAGCAGGAGAGTAGGATCCAAGCGCTCAATGGTGGGTTGATCTAGTCTCACAGTCAAGACAGGTAAGGTTCGTAAAAAGGCAGACAGGGCAATAGAGGTAATCCAAAGAATTGTATACATTGAGCTACTGATTTTACTGTTAACACACAAGATGCCTACAGTGAATGTGACCTAGGGTATACATTTTATGACTCAGGCTCAGAAGTTTGGCACAGACATGTAGGGGCATTCTCAGCTCTGGAAGGAGCTTTCTTTATAATGCTAAATAACAATTATATTTAATTGTTTTAGAGTATAATAAAACCTGATGCTGTACAAAAACAGAGATTCACATTATTCAATAATGTTTTAAAGACCTACATACCAGGGGTACAGCAATTAATCGACTATAAATTTGTATCAGCCAATATTTGGTTAAAAATGTGGGTTATTGCTCACCGGCCGATGGAAATCTTCGGAATATTTCAGGATGACTGTGCAATGTCACAAACAGAGAACATTTGTTCAGAGCTGCCTCATGTCATGGGCGAGACGAGAAACACTTTGTTGTGATAAAGACAAAATGCTTCTCATCTTAAAGAATACACAAAGAAAGGTTTCAGGATTAATAGGGTAATTAACCATTGACATTTTATGTAAAACTCCTTTAGTTCGTTTCAATTTCATGTGCACTTGTTCAAACGCTACAGCAGATTTCTGACATACATTGAAAACTTTGATAATGCAGTAAATTCTTCATTTTATTTTTTCTCCAACATACAGAGACTACAGTATAGCTGTAACAAGAATGTACGATGTAAGCAGTAACTGAGTGGTCTATCTATCAAAGCACAAGACAGTGAAATGTACACTGAGCAATGGGTCATAAAAGTGTCAACTGGTAACGTTTTCATCATTGGGGATAAAGTGTGATGATGGAATTACCTTCAGTTACCTATTCACCTAACAAATTCTGAACATATTTTGCATGTCTGAATCATCAGAGCTACATAGATATGCAAAAGCAAGATACATTTTACAGAAATTAGCAGTTTTGCCCCATAAGAATGGGTTTATGACCATACCACTTCTTCAATACTCTGGACTAAAGCCAAGCAGTGGAATGGAAGAGAGCAGAGTGATATTTTTCTGATAATTGTATTTGTTAATGAGAAAAGCCTACTTATTCTGACTGAATTATATTTGTACTGAATGACTAATATTAACCAATCTGATAAAATCCTAACCAATAACTGCTACTGGACAAAGCTAGACTGTAAGTATGCATACTTGTTGGGAATAATGCTATACTATATCTAATTTTCACCTGTAGTTTATATAATAATTTTGTGGGAAGGACACAAAAGGGAATGCATTTGAGGGGAGTTCCTATTTTTTTAGATTATTAAAAACAGTCAGATCTGAAATTTAAGTAATTATTAATTGTAATTTTCTACTAGAAACTAGAGTCCCATCCTCAACCAAGACAGTCAAGAGACTCTAAAGTTGATGAGAGCATAAAGTTTAAGAAATGGCTTGTTTATAACACCGTGGGTCGTCTTATGTTTTATTCCAAATGGCCTTTGCTTGCTGATGAAGAACCGCAAAACAATTCACTATATGTCATATGCTTTTATTTTAGCAAGAAATGGATATAAATCTAAGCATTAGCAAAAAAGTCTAAGTGGCTGGTGAATTTTTCTATGATAAGAAATATCTGGTTAACTTCAGACATACGTGGAAGCAACAATAACAATAATAGCAATGAATAACGTGGTGAATGATCCTGATCTTTAAGGGATCTAACAGTGATATCATGTCTCCTGTTAACTTATGCTGGTATGAGCAACATTCATTAACACACTCATATATGCTTGCCTGAACGATAGAGACAGACTTTCTGCAGTAATAAATAACCAGAAGTACATAGACAAGGCAAAACCAAATAAATAAAGAGCACACATTACACCTAATCCCATACCCCTACTTTGTGGTCCCATTACCAAACTCACTTCCTTACATTTAGTCAAATATTACCACGTTTCCAAATCTAAACAATACTGGATTACTGTACTGGTTAAACACCTTTGACAGTTTGTAGTTATACAAGTTATCAGCTGGTATTAAAACTGGCATCTACTCCTACCTGGTAGTCCTGGTCATCAATTCCAAACCTTTCCCTCAGGTTGCGAAACACCATGGGACAGTACTCCTTGAACTTGAAGCGGCTGGGTAGGTTTTCTCTAACAGAAAAGGAGACACGGGTCAGAAGACACTAAGCAGAATCATTGGCAATAAAGTCCAAAAACCCTGGCTTAAAGATAGTATAACAGAATACTAATATTGTAATATTACAATCATAAAATGATGATGCTGAATGGCAAAATTTGTTATACCGAAAACCTGCAAACCTTTCTTGTGTTTCGCTAGTATTTCCCAATGCATTAGTGAGAATTAGGTTGTCAGAAGACTGTCAGGCACAGCACGTTGAGAGTGGTGTTGGTACGCACACAGCTGTGATCATCACGATCACACATGCTGATGTATACAAACTGAATACGAGAACAACAATGATCTTAAATTACTTTAAATTATTTCTCTCAGTAAAACAAAGTCCATCTGACTAGAAGGGGAAATCCTCTTATAAATCGCTTACATGTTTTTTTTGGTTGGTGGGTTGTTTGGTAAAGCAATATTTTTGTGGTGCACACATGCATATGTAGGAAGTTCAGATAGTCTCGTTGGAGGGTGGGGAAGACCAGTCCGAGCACAACAAAAAAATGTAATCATGCTATGACAGGACAAATTGAATTAAATTAAAAGCCTGCAGAGTGGAAAGGAGACATATGGCTCAAAGGTGACTAAAATTGGGGAGACCAGTCATACTTCCTCACCCTCCCCATGTGTGGTGGCAGGATTAGTAGTAGCATGTTGATAATTAGCACAATTGGGGAGAAAACTCTAGAAATAACTGGCCATTCCAAATTTGTAAAAGAAAAACTTGTGACGAGCTTGATTATTTGGTCAGTTAGTGACTGCATAAACTTGCCTATCCAGCCTTTTTTGAACAGTTTGGATGCAATACTCAAACTATTGTTCACGTTTTCAACAGTAAACCCAAATCTCAAAACAGTTAAATGTTTTTGATAATTTACATAAAAAGTATAAATGTCCAAATGTCCAACTCAACAAATACAATAGTATTAAACCAACTCAAAAAATCAACCACGTGCGTCTTCCTGCAGCTGAAAGGAACCAAAAGAATAAAAGTAGTGTTATACGCTCACTGGCTCGGAATTGCAAACCAAACAGGTGGTTGCTAAATTTGCAAAAAACTACACCATGCTGCAAACATTATAAGTACCACCCTCTTATCGCTGCTTCTTATCCTATTTTTACTTTAATTTGGCAAACCTGCTAGGGGTATATTGATTCATTATCCTAATATTTTTTCAGGTCATATAGTTATTTCGCTTGCTAAAATTTTCATTACAGCTGCAGCAATGTATATACATTGTTACTGTTACTGATCTTACTGGTTAATGGCAAGGGCTAAACAAGCGAATGTGTAAACATTGGAACTCTACGTTAACTGTATCATTTTTTTTAAATGTAGGCACACAGAAAATTACAACAGTGTACTGTAGTCAGTATCAGGGAACCCTTGGTGGTTCGAGGCCCCCAAACACTTGCCCCATTTGTCTGTTAGGCAATCCCCCCCGATGCAGAGCCCCAAGAGGAAGTGAGATCTGTATTATCCAGTGTATGGCAGTATGTATTATTTTCCAAAACTGGAATAGAATTCTAAGGTTTAGGTTAACTGTTCTGAAAACTTGGGCAGGACCCGAGACTGCAAACTATTTAAAGTAAAAGTATGTGTGTGTGTACACTGTTTATTTATTTATATATTTAGGAACACCCATGCTCTTATTTTAAAAATAAGAGTCTTGACAGGCCTGCTTCTATTAAGATAAACTAAATTGGAGAGGTGGAATACGCGGATAAAACATCTTAATGCTGTTGCCTGTATGCACTTGACAAATATTCTAATAGAAATCTTCAAAGTTTAAGGTGTTAATGTGTCAGAAGCATTGCATAAAGATTTTTAACCAAAAGCAGCCTCTTAAAAAAACAAAGCCAGACAACTGACAGCAGCAAACCTTGTTATGTTTTTCTGTAAAATAGTTTGGGATCCAGTTAACCACAAATAAAAGCCCATAAGAACATATAGTAAAAACAGATCAAAACAGATAAAAGTATTTATATTTCTAAGACAACATAATAACATAATTGATACATTCTATTTAACATTAAGTTATATTAATAAAGACAAAAAAAAGGGTAGAAGTAATATAAAGATACTTTACAAATTGACAGTAGAAAGCCCTTCGTATGAAGGACTGCAAGGATTAAACACATTACAAGGATTTTTAGTGGAAGTGGAAATTTAAGAATCTCAAAGAAAAAAGAAAAAATAATCCAACAAAACTAAAATCAACATGAGGGTTTCATTAGCAAAACATTATTATTATTATTTTTTTGGTCAATGTGTCTTCTTCAAATGGCATAAAATCTACACAATTTAATGAATTTTTTAAAATGAAACTTGTACGGCTATAAAGGGCCGATTTCCACTGCCTCAAAGTGAATATGCCTTCAACTTATCCCATGTTGTTTTGAAATTTGAAAAAACAATTTATCTTCGTTTGACTTTGAGACACCAGACCAATGTCAAAAGATCCCTCTACTTTTTTGTAAAAACCTTATACATTTTATCTTGATGAGTTCAATGTTAAATCATGAAGGAAAAGATGCTATTTAAAATAAATTACCGGCCGATCAAATTTGTCTATATGGCAGTTAATTTACAGCTAAGGGTTACGGTTTTCCCCACAAAGTGTCTATGGACTAGTCTGATGTTGCATTCCAAATGGAGAAACTGCTACATCAAAAGATGGCTGAACAATAGGCTTCGACTATATGGTAGCTAAATAACAGATAATGTAACTGCATTACAGTTTATCTGTTTTTTTTCACTAAATGATGGGCCAATCAAATTATTATCAGTATATTTCAAATTTTGGGAAAATCACTTTAAAATCCTCTGCTCACAAACTGTTGGCCCAACTGATGTGACAACTTCTGTGTATACTACTTGTACAAATACCAAAGCAAATTGTGAAGGAACATGACTGTGTATACTACTTGTACAAATACCAAAGCAAATTGTGAAGGAACATGACTAAAGACTATTAATTTGCCTTTTTTAAGTCTGCCTTTTTATTCAGAAATGGAGATTTTTGTTTATTCAGTTTGAGTTTTTCCATTTATGCAGTCATAGAATCAAATGCACAACATATGTAATCACAAAAAACAGAAAGTACTAATAAATAAAAATTTGAATTAAAAAAACGAGATAAATTATAAAAATTGTATTTTTTTAAATAAATTAAAAAGGCAGAAACGAAATAGGAAAGATACAGTATTAGACAGATCACACCTTGCATTCTCAAGACAGTGTGGACAGTCAGGGGAGACGGGTGGAGTCTAATAACAGTCAGAACGTATGGAATATTCAAGCAGGAGCTTGTTCTGTTGCAGGCAGGTTCCAAACTAGGATAGGTTTTGGCTAATTTCATTCTGGAAAAGTGAAGTCTGTATAACACTTTAGGTTGGATAAGTCCACAGCAAGCATAGAGTATAAAAGAGTAAACTCTTGACTGAATATTTCCAGATTTTTCCACAATGTTGGACCCTACATCCTGGTCCCAAGTTTACAACTTATTAATTGTAGGACAACCTATGACTATAGATAGAACATAAAATCTCTTTTAATGAGATCATAGAAAAAAATAATTTTAGGTTTATAACTAAAATGGAATCAACAAGCGATAAGAAAAAAACATCAGTTTCTCACAGTAACCACAATATTATAGTAGGCACAGGACCAAATGAAGTGATTTAAAAATAAAAAAAATTTAAAAAACTATGAGTGGTATCTCGTCCAAGACTGTTTATCGTATCAACATACAATTATCATGGATGTGTTCTTCAGACGCTCCTCTTTCAAGTTTTCTGCTATGTTAAAAAATTATTTGCAGACTGCAATCCAGTCATAGTTTGTGTGCTTAATATGCAAATTATGGCAAAAAGTGATAAACAATGGGAATATCGATACAAATATTGGTAGATATCAAAAGCACCACAATGTCAAGCAAGTCCCAACATTTCATGGTGATGCGTTAGAAAACATTTTAGAACTACTGCTATGTTTTGCACTGCATTTAAACAACATCTCCTTAACCATTAGATATACAGACATGAAACTTGCACCTATTTGTTGCTAGGACAGGCTTCTTTAAAAATTGTCTAAATATAATTGGATTTTTCACCATTTAGAATTTTCGTAAAATGCTTAATATATGAAATTTTTGTGTAACATCATGTTAGTAGTGTGATGATCGAGGGTAGTGTGAGATGAAGGAACGGCATTACCAATAAGTTCCTTTTATTAATCAGAATCCTTCTATGCATGTACAAATATTTAAAGTGTACCAAAGATTAATATAATATTAGTAGCACTCAAGCAGATGTCCTAGAGCTACAGTAATTATACAGGACATTACAACAAACAGACAGATTTTAGCAACTCATGTTTTATTTACAAATACTAACGTCTCTAACGGCTAAGATCCCCACCAGATAACTAACACGACCTTTTACCTTTTAAAAACAGCAGACTGAAAGATTAATAGAATTTTGAACATAGGACTGGAGAAGGACCTTGTTGTGCACCTGAGTTGGGTTCCACTGATGGTAAGGCACGAACTGGCCATTAGGAAGTTCGGGAATTTTCCCAGTGGACCGGTCATTTTCCCCCCAACCCCGGCATTTATATATAGAAACATGTGTCAGTTCGAATTTGGTGTATGACACTGGGGCCGCTTGACAGCAAATTTATTCATTCTATTTTTGTTTTTTGCGTCCCTTGAAATTAGGTATTAACCATCAGTTTCTCCCTTAAATACAGGCCCTACAATTCATGTATGACTTGAGAGTGAATATAAAAGTTAGTTAGTATAGCAGAAGACAGGGTCTGCAGGCATCTTTCATGAAAGTACAGTGCTTTACAGTAGTTCTTTAGTAAGCATTGAAACAAAATTACACAGAAGTTGGTCAAGAACCATGTACACTGTTGCCCTCTATAGTCTACCCACTTGTTAAATAGGTGGTTGTCCACTTTTATCTTACTGTAGGCTTTAAAATCATCAGGCATCAGCATGACCGGGACAGGCACGTTGCTCAATTCGTTGACCTGAAACATAGAAGTGACAAAAGAATTATGAAATCTTTTTCAGCAGGGTAAGCTGATGCCTCCAAAAAACCAACAACAGAAACCTCAGTTAAATAAACTATAGTTTCAATGGTTAAATCTAAAAAAAATCCAGAGTTTAAAACTACAAGTAACTAACCATTAAAAATGACATGAAAGTACAAAATAATTTGAAATAAAATAACACAATGAAACAGAAGATAATACAATAGGTATTTAAAGTGCAATAGACAGCTGGTTATTGTGATTCATTCAACATTGTTCCAGGACGATATGGTTCAGCATTTAAAGGATCATGACTTATTTTCCTATTTTTGGAATCTGCAGCCTACCAGGAAGCCAACAGAAGTCAATTGTACATCTTGGTCACTATCCACAAATTACTGGTAACCGATCTGGATTTGATCCTAGATAATCCAGTACACAGATCACAATTCCAGGGCCAGGCTAAGCAAAGGCTGCCTCGATGGCTCATTGAGACAGTTAGCAAGCAGAATGCGTTGGTCACTGAGTTCTGCAACATAGTTCACCAGGTATTATAGATTAAACATGGCTTGGTTCTAGGGTGCCTCTGGGGCCAAGCCCTCCATCACTATTCAATGAAGTGAGAGGACATGTATGGCCTTGTGTTCTGACATGCTTGTGTAAAGCCATACTGTTGTCCTCTACTGTTATCTACTCAGTGGTGAAATGTATATCGATAGTTCATTTCGTCTTTGAAAGGGCACATTATCCATCATAACCACGGTTCCATGAAATAGAAATATTAACCATCACATTTTAGGGTCGCTGTGAAGTGTAAGTGTTAAAGTGTACTGTCATGGAGGACTCATTTTATAGTCATTTTATAGACTTTTTGTGCAATAGCAGTTTCTACCTCTTTGCTGTTTTTATTGACTTGGTTAAAAATGCCAAATAAAAGCCTTCCCCTATGTCTCTGTCTCCAGCCATTCTCGGCACGGGCACGCCCCACGTGCTACACACTGTTACCAAACATGTTTTCTGTTCAGAACTGTTGCATTTTTATTAAACCGATGATCATGGGGTAACCTGACAGAAATTAGGATGACAAAAAATGATCAGTGAATATAAATTAATTTTAAAAAGGTCGTTTTCACTTTTTTCTTTTTCATTTTACAATTACTTTAGAAAAAATTCAGGAAAGTAATACCTTGATACTCTTAGATTAAATAAGCTACTCACTGACAAATTCTGTCTCACTACTAATATTTGTCCCGTTGTTTTAAATGTACACCTCTCACAGACTGAGCTGCTTTGTTCCAAAATTCGTCATTATATAAGTAGAGTTAAGACTTATTTTATACGATTTACTACTTTGCCAGAAAATGTTTACTCAAAGTGTGATCGTAAATTCCGCTTTGAATTGGAGGTTGCTGACTAATTCTCTCGAGAGTTGCTGTGATAACTTGGATTAAATCTCCATCACCTTCAACAGAAGAATCAGACATAGTTAATTTGCTTTTGTATTAACCATTAAACACAATGGTTTAATAATTATAAGGTTGCATGTGTAAGATCGTGTTTACACAGATTCAGTTATTTTTACTGAGCAGGGTGTGAGCAATGTTTTGATTAATAATATACAAGTAAAAGGACATACTGTACTGTGAAAGTCTTACACACATGTAAAAATAATTCTGTAATGGAAGATGCTTTCAAAAATAATGAAATTAAGTTTCTAAATGTTTTTTTTTAATGCTATAAAGGGCAGCAAACAGTATACCAAAACAAACGTATTTGATGTGACCACCCTTTACCTTTAAAACTGCATCAACTCTCTTAGATACAGTATCTCACAAAAGTGAGTACACCCCTCACATTTTAGTAAATATTTGAGTATATCTTTTCATGTGACAACACTGAAGAAATTACACTTTGCTACAATGTGAAGTAGTGAGTGCACAGCTTGTATAA
>JAOVYW010002523.1:0-14981 GCA_025775045.1 Hiodon tergisus
ATACACACATATAAAAACACACACATACACACATAAACACACACACACACACCACACCACACACACACACACACACACATACACACATAAACACACACACACACACACACACACACACACACAACCAACAAAACACACAAACATATACCCATAAACACACACACACACATAACCAAAAAAAACACAAACACATATCCATAAACACACACACACACACACATATAAACACACACGCACACACACACACACAACCAAAAAAACACACACACACACAAACACACACATAACCAAAAAAACACACAAACACATACCCATAAATACACACACACACGCACACACACACACATACATAACCAAAAAAACAAACAAACACAAAAACACACACACGCACACACACACACACATACACATAAATACACAGGCACATTCACCCACACATAGACACACACACACAAACACATACCCATAAACACACACGCACACACACCCACACATAGACACACACACAAACTCTCTCTCTCTCACTGTATAACCTGTCCATCTTATGACAATAGGCCATATAATACAGCTACAAAGAAGAGAGAAGTAACTTCACAGAAAATACATGCTATGCACCCATAAGAATTGATCATGGTGACTGACATCTGTTATAATCACAGCTGAACTCACAAACTAGCAGCCTTCTACTGAGTTCTTTTTATTAACGATAAACAGATGGAGAAATGTTTGGAGGCAAAGGGATTTTCTCTAAGGGACTGAAGGTACTTGGATTTGTGAAACAGGATTAGCCAGTGTGTAATGAGTTGGGCACTGCAGGGATTGGCATGTTCAGCTTCAGCACACAAGTCTTAAAGTGTGTGTGTGCGTGTGGATGAGAGCATGTTAAGGGATATAGGGGAGGAAGGACATGGTGTGTTTTGGGGGGGGGGGGGGGCGATTACGAAAGATTTCTAGAATGGAACTTGTTCTCAGAATTTTAAGAATTGATGTGCCTGTCCTAATTTTAGGACTGTACATCTGGTGAAATATACATGAATCCTGGCCCATTTCAAGAGGTTTCTCACACCATGTTCTGACTGCTGAAAAGCAGAGCTGCCTGTTCCTATCCAGAACAGAAACCATAACCAAAGGGGTAGAATGACTAGCTCTAAAATGTCTATTATCATCTCAAATCGGATTTCAGAGGAATTACAGGAATTATAATTTTCCTGGCAAAACAAATAATCCATATGACTCGGTCGGTGATATAAATGTACAGTAGATATAACTGCCCTGAAGAGGAGAAAGCTCCTGTGGACAGCCGGGTATCAGCAGTGAGGGAACACTTGGTGAGTGGGTATGTGTCACGGAGAGTCTGAGGGAGGGAGGAGATACAGTGTCACCTGCGTTGGGGAGAGGCCTGGCGTCTGTTGGCCTGACGCGCAAAGCGCTCTCGGTCTGCCATCTGCCCCCGTCACCGTTTACTGGCTGTGCTGCCACGGAAACGGGCCCACGCGTGAGGTCACCAACGCTGACGCTGTCGCGCTGACATCAGCCTGTAGCTCTGACAATTGCCCCCGCGAGTGTGTAGGGAGCGCTCAGGTCTTGCCATCCTCACAAGACGCTCACTTGTACCAAGATCCTTCGTGAAAACACAGCTTATCACACAGTTATCAGCTTGTTATTAATAAATTATTAGAATAAAATTTGTTTTCCAAATGACGATTTCACACCTACAGAAAATATCGATGTTGAGGGAAAAAAAACAGCAACCTGATGTCACACTCCCTCGTCCTGTTTATCTTTGTATAATTTTAAGCGTAAACAAAACCCTTCCAACCAATTATGCGTCACCCTTAAGAAGCTGAACAGGATCGGCCCTATAAACCTCAGTAACAAGATTCATTTTACTGTGCTTTGCTGATTACACTAATCTATGTTAATGAATTTGGAGGAATCGTCTCTTTGTGGGGTTACGTGTTCAGCAGTTGCCTCATTAATTAGGCTTTAAAGCACAGATACTGGCCGGGAGAGAGGGGGAGTTCTCCTGCCTCATCTTGGGGGTCAGGAGGTACGGGTGGTTGGCTGACGAGACTAAGGTGTATCTTCTTCCTGTCACTTGCCTTTCTGTGTGCCGGGGCCGGGGATGTTGGTGCCTTTTCTTATGTCCTGCTGCAGCGTGGCCGTGCAGCTTGTGTGGATGGGCTGCAGCGGTTGGGTATTCGTTTGATGGGTGTTGAATGAGTCTGTATTTCTTTTGCCATTACTCTAACCCCAACCCCAACCCTAACCCTAACCCTAACCCTAACCCCAAAAAATTAAGTGCCTTCTGTAAATCCGCGGCTGCTCTTAGAGACACTGAACTGGATGGTCTGAAAACATATCGTACCTTCTCAATGGTTAGGTTTCAAAAACCCCGGTTAAAAAGGGTTGACATGACAACAGATCCACATTTCTTTAGGCATTCATCGGCGGATGTCAGCCGCCACACAAAGCCTGGAGATTGAAGACGCTGGGGGGTCCTCAGGAGATCCAGCCTGGCCAAACTTTGGTGAAGCTGAACGCAGTACCGCACAAGCCGCAGTGGTGCTGAGGCCCAGCACTTTGGACGGAGAGTGTCTGTCGAGTACCTCTGGCAGGATGTTGAGTTTGATCGTCGCTATTAAAAACCAGTGAGGCAGACGGAAACTGAGATGAAAATATGTCTTTTAGGGATTAGCTTTGTGTATCCCGGCGAGGCGCCCCTCCCCAGCTACTGCCCAAGAAAGCAGGCTCCCCAAAGACAACACCAGGTAAACATCACCCTGGGGGGGGGGGGAGCCATTAAAGGTTACCCTGCTTACCTGGGGCTCCCAGAATAGCCTGTTTGTTTCCAGCCCACAAATTGACCAGGGCTGGAGAGCGTAGCGACAGGTACTGGTGGCTCTACACGGCACTACTGCGCTGTGGCGAAATGAGGTTCCATTAATGCGCTTAAATGAGCTGACTTTTTACAAAGGCTCAAAAACAGTGTAAAATGTAATGGTTTCATTAACGGTTTGATCACGGTGTCCCATCTTGCAGGCTGTGCATATGTGGTTCAGTCTTTAAAAGCACCAGCGTGTGTCTTGCTGATATTAACATCAGTACAGAATCCTGCACAAGTAGCAAAAAAGGTGAATGAATGAATGAATGAATACGCAGCTTAACAATACCAGGTTCTCAACAGATACAGATACAGTCTTTGGTCTGTTTGCTTATCTATCTGCAATTTATGAAGTACTTTTCTGATTTATTTATGACATATTTTTGAGATATATTTAGCACAGTTCACACAGGGATTTTGTTTCCTTTCTGTGTTTCTGCCCTTCTGTCTTTAGGTCCACAATAAAATTCCCACTAAATATAAAAACACGTTTATATTACAGTTAATATAAATGTAACGTAATAGTGTAATAATGTAAGGCGACGTACAGATGCATCATTTACTGTAAATGTTTCTGGGCCTAATCCCGAAACCAAATGAAAACACAGAAAGACGCAGTTACACCAACACGTGATGTCTTCCCTGCCCCGCGTCGGCGGTAACCCACCCTGTGATCTCCAGCTGCCATTGGTGCAGCTCTGCTGGCATGCATGAAAGCTGTTAATAGACGGTTTGGGATACAGAAAGGTTAGCGTGGCCTCAACGTTCGCCCATTATGGGATCATTTATCCCCCGCACCAGCTTGTGTCTGGCTACTGTTGTGTCTCAGCTTCTGATTTCCGGGTCTCCCTTATACCCGGCCAGTGCTTGCCCTCCTGCTTTCGAAATACCCGTATTAACATTTCATTTGGACACCAGACATTCAAAGAGCCTCTACGGAGCGCCGTCCTCGTACCCCCCGCGCAGGGCTACGCCCCGCCACTAACATGGCGCTATCTGTTCAGTGTTTTGCTGATACTCTGTCGGAGGTCCTCCGCGCAGCACCTTCCCCGGTTGTCGGCTCCGAGCTGCCATCTGTTAACCATGCTGGGTAACACATATCTCCCTCAGGCACCGGGTTCCGAGGTTCTTATTTTCGCATGGCGCAGAACTGTAAATTGGGTCGACGAGAAGCGCGTACAGAGCTCTTGAATATTCAGAAGTGCACGGCCAGAGTTTAGTGCCGAGGATTAGTTAAGATTTACTGGCACGTACATAACCCATTCCTCTCACACATTCTTTAATCAGGACCCGTATTTTTTGTACTTATTTATGAATTGTCTAGTCGGTGGCAGTGCAACCGTGAGTGTCTGCCAGGGCCTAATTTAAAAACGTTTTCAAGAATGAGAAACTCAACTGTTTCGGAACCAATTAAGGAACCATTTGACAAGCCTGTTCCATTGACAAAAGTTATCTACAAAGTTTAATTGTAAAATACCACACAGTAGTTTTAAGCACACTCTTACTAATTAACCGAGCTCAGAAGCGAAGCCTGTAAAACCAAGACGTGCTAAGGTGGGTTAAAAAGGGGGACTTGAAAACCCATCTCCCAGATCAATAGCTGTGTGCGTGGTCTGACTGGGGAAGCTATCACGTAGCGGGCCAATGGCTGTATTTCCCCTATGCGCCCTGAGGGCAGCCCTTTGCATCAGCGTGCAACGCAGTCACATCGCCGCACCCTATTGGACAAAACTTTATGAAGCATCGTGGGAAAGACCCAAGACGCTTTTTCATGGTGGAACCTTGACTGTGTTCCAATATGAGTAATTGTAGTAATTGTGTGAAGACCGCACAGCAAGACCCAGACGTTACCAGCGGCATGTTAAGCACCGTTGGCATAAAAGCTCCTGGATGTTGGACCTATTTGACGGCCGCGATTCATTCTGAAAGAAAGGTGCCTTACAAGGGAGCCTCGATGATTGGGTGTGTGTAGCGGCCATTCTGAAGGGTGTCTTGAGTCCCTACATCAGCGGATGCACGCTTAACAGGAAGAACCGATAACTCAGTATGCGCAGAGTGAAACTGAGGCCCATTCTAAAGTCCCTTCACCGTGAGCATTTACATGTCCTGGTATTAAAACACAGCCCTTGGAGGAAGCGCGGCGTTGAATGCACGTAGCCACATGTGCACCGTTAGCCTGGCCGGGAGATGTCTGTGCTGGGTTCCAGAACAAAGCGGGACTAAACAACCATCAGTTAAGGCCAACCTGGCTTTATTATTTTTCAAACTGAGATCCTATGTGCAGGATAACGTAGTTGGGGAAATAAGTTGGCACATCCTAAATGTGAAAATGTAATCATTTCCTGCACACGCGTATAAAATGTTACATGCTCCCAACAGAAATCATAGCAGTACCTGTTAACAGTTCATCCTAAGACAATGCAGTGCTGCGGCTGCTGTAGGCATGTCTTTTTATTGAGGTGGATGCTCGCGCGCTGTGTCTGTATAGACACAGTGATTATGGCCCAAGTTTTCTGTATCAAACACAATGAAGGAGAGACTGCTTGACAGCTGAGACCTGAAGGGCAACCATGGAAATCAATACAAGCTGCTGGTTTCTGCTGCTTATCGCCAGATAAATAACAGACACTCGGAGGCACACTCTGAAAGTAATACAGTTCCATTTACAGATTGAACGAAATAGCAGTCAAATCAGACCGAACATGACAAATCCATGTTTTTTAAATTCCCCAGGTGGTGCACACCTGAGCAGCGGCTGCTACGGGGGCCATTCTGAAAGTTCTGAATACATGTGGGGACCGGAGAGAAACATTAAGCTTGGGCTCCCAGGATGCACTTGGGCTGGACAGTGCGGTAATTAGCGCAAATTATTATTTTTCCTTCTTTTCCCTCCAACCGCAAAAGCCTTTCACAGGGGTCGATCACAAAGGGCGTGTTACTGGGTTCTGCAACGTGGATGGTCACAAAGGGCGTGTCTTCCACGTCAGGTAAGGGAGTCCAGCTGTGCTTGAATGGTCTCCAGCTGCGAGGCAGAGGGAAAAGAAAAGGAGGGCCGTTTACCAGAAGACAAGTGACTGGTCAAGGCATGGTCACATGGACCGACCATGGGTCATGAATTCAGGTCATGAATCTTTACTCACCTGGTTGTAGAACTCCAGCAGCTCCTGGTGGTTGAACTGAAGGAACAGTTTCTCCGCAGGCTGGAAGACAGGACACAAGGTCAGCACACAGTCGACAATAAAAAGACATTTCCATTTCTTTTGGAATGAAAGTCAGAAGACCAGCTCCTCAGAAAAGACGCATTAGCGACAGCGTTTGCAGGTCTTATGCTTTGCGATCTCCAAACATCGCCACACGTTCCATGTGTGCTTCACCACATGAAGCGTGTAAAGCAGAAAAGAGAAATCCCACGTTTTCTGTATCTGAGGGTCACATCAAATCATCGTTCACTCGTAAAGGCGTTATCATCAAACAGTCGTTAGCAGGAGTTCTCGCCCAGTCTGACGGCCAGGGCTTTGGGGGAGGGAATCGTGTCAGAGATCATTAATGACAGGGACATTAATTAGAACCAGCGTTATCATCCATAATTGAGAGCAAAGGGGAGAAAATGTTTTCTCTGGTATGCATGAACAGGAAATGTAGGGCAGGCCCAGATTTGGGCCTGACACACTGCAAGAGCTTCTGTCCCCACACCCATACCCCCCTGATGAACCCGACACACTGTAAGAGTTTCTGTCCCCACACCCATACCCCCCTGATGAACCCGACACACTGTAAGAGTTTCTGTCCCCACACCCCTACCCCCCTGATGAACACGACACACTGTAAGAGTTTCTGTCCCCACACCCATACCCCTACCTCTCAGGCAAACCTGACACACTGCAAGAGCTGTTGTTCTGCCAGACAAGCAATCAACCTGTCGTACACAAAATTATACGCAGATATATAGCCTGTTATACAGTACCGATCTAAAGAGTCATAGTCTAATACAGTAAAGATCTATATGGCCTTTTATACAGTATCTACAGATCCATAGCCTAAACTGCAGTACAGATAGGGTATAGGAGGGTATAGAAGGGTAATACAATGCTTGCTTTATTTACTTTTAAATGTCACCAAAAATAGAAAGGAAAAGGATGGTGGAATATAATTTTCTTTTTCTCACCAAAACTATTCACAGCCCTACAGTCTGCTTCTGCGTTCTTCACCTCCTGTTGTCTTCACACCAAGAGGTCTCTTACTCTGATTCATCAGGTTGTGGAATGTTTCCGTAGGAATTTTTTAACATTCTACTGTGAACGACTTTCTCGAGTTCAAACCAAAAATGATGGATTGGATAAAGGTCTGGAGAACATTTGTTTTGCGGTCACTTAACCATTTATTGGTCGATGTGCTAGATGTGTGTGCTTGGGATCATTACCCGTTTTTGTACTGCATAGTAGGTCACAGGCTGGATCTACAATAGCTTAAACCACAGACAAAGTCGATCGATTATCATCACTGCCACATTATAGACGAACACAACTGGCTAAGCACTGATAATTTCACAAAGTCTTGGAAAGCATGCTTTGTCTCTAAGTGTCTAAACAGATTGGCTCTAGCAGCGCTCGGGGAACGTTTTGTGCTCCGTCCTGTTAGTCATAAGCGCAGTGACACTGCATAGTGCCAAGGCAGCACACTGAGTTGCCCTTCCAACCAAGGGTTTCATACTCCGGAGTTACTTATCAGAGGACATTAAAATAACCGGTGATTTGATTTGGTTTTTCACTACGTAGCTGGAACTGATTGCAACCAACGACATCTCTAATGGGACAGAAATGTTAATGGACTGATTGATTTTTTGGGGGGAAAGTAACTCGGTTGCTCTCAGCTCCATAGACTTTCTGTTATAATTATATTACTCATCTACTTCAAACCAATTACTTTTATCTGTTTTTTTTACACTTTGCATGGAAGCATGATTTTTTCCTCTTTTTTTTTTTAATGTTAAATGGTCTGTTAATTTAAATTCCACACGGACTACCCATGTATGCTGGCCTTTGGCGAACCTGGCTACAATGCATTCGATTGAATTTTACACTGTCCATGATAAACAAATAGATGACGTTTGGTTAGAGGAACCCGGTTGTGCTGTCGCATCCTCCATATGGGTGGTTAAAAGCAAACTTATTAAGGAAAGCAAAAGCACAAAAAACACACAGAGAAAACACTCACCCTTGTAAAGAGCCTACCAGCAGCTGTGCACATCTGTGCTCCTTTGATGAACCTCTACACTTAACCAACTGCCAATGTAGCCGAGAGAGGACATCGGTCATCAGCGAGCCGTGGTCTGACCCGAGTTCCTGATTGCCAGGGCTTTGATGATGTCATTTGAAAACCGAAGGTACTTAACTTGTGTGGCCGTGTGGGTATTTGGAACCAGGGGTACGTTATGAAAGCCGTAATTGAGGAGACGAAGCCGTTTCTTTGGGATACAGCCAACCCCCCCGGGGTAGGGTGGCACTGACGCGTGTGATGCAGAGGTGAGAGGGAGGGCACATGAGAACATGTGACTTTTATTCCACCTATCCCAAAGCTCAGAGCAGTAAACTTCCTGCGCCCCATTTGTTGCGTGACAAATAACGGCCTGACTGCCGGTATTCAGGGCCAGTAAATAACACTCAAGCAGCCATCAAGAAGATAGGAAAGGTTATTTATGATTTTTAAATTAAACATCAGACGTTAATGTAATTTCTTCGCCTGAATTTTTTCAACTGGTAAGGATTTAAAAAACGACAGTTCCCATAAATTATTTGACAGTGTACTAAAACTGATGGTTCAGAGCCGTTTTATTAAAACAAAATGCCCATCGAGACCGATATCATAGAAAAGTGTCCTCAAAACTGGTTATTACCCTGACTACGCGGTCACATATTTATTTGAATGTGGAAAAATCAGCTGGGTTTGAGAACAGAAATATATCATTTGCCTAACCATCACCATTTGAAGCTTCCTTGAAGTCAAACAGGGTTATAAACTAGTTAATTACATTTCATTCGTTTAGATGGCACAGGGTGTAATTAAATAACGGTACTGTTAAGAGAGGAAATTATGTCACGTAACTATATTAGCAGAGGGATCCCAATCAAACACGGTTTAAATAATTAGAGGGATTCTGTGCATTTCCTTCTGCTGTGAAATCGACCAATTTTGTACAGCAGGCACTATACAGCATAGGTTAGTATTTTAATATGTAGGACGAGCCTGTGAAAAAAGAAAATCTATTTGTTGCACCCCGCTCTTCACTCCCAGTATAAACGGTGAGGCGGTTTCTTATGGCACAACACTAAAACTTCAGTATAACGGGGATGGTGTTGTGGGGGGAGGGGTGTTGGAAACAGTCTTAAAGAAGAAATATTTCTGCTTTATTTCTGCTCCTTCTTAACTTAAAGCAGAATTTTTAAAAGACCTTTGTTCTATATATATTGTTCACCCCAAATTCTGACCCTACCATCTGAATGTTGCAGCAGAAATCGAGACTCATCAGACCAAGCAACATTTTTCCAATCTTCTATTGTCCAATTTTGGTGTGTCTGTGCAAATTTTAGCCTCAGTTTCCTGTTCTTAGCTGACAGGAGTGGCACCCGGTGTGGTCTGCTGCTGCTGTAGCCCATCTGCTTCAAGGTTCGACGTGTTGTGCGTTCAGAGATGCTCTTCTGCATACCTCGGTTGTAACTATTGGTTATTTCAGTTACTGCTGCCTTTCTAGCAACTTGAACCAGTCTGGCCATTCTTCTTTGATCTCTGCCATCAACAAGGCATTTTCGCTCACGGGATATTTTCTCTTTTTCGGACCATTCTCTGTAAACCCTAGAGATGGTTGTGCGTGAAAATCCCAGCAGATCAGCAGTTTCTGAAATACTCAAACCAGCCAGTCTGGCACTAACAACCACGCCACGTTCAAAGTCACTTAAATCACCTTTCATCCCCATTCTGGTGCTTGGTTTGAACTTCGCCTTGACCATGTCTACATGCCTAAACGCACCGAGTTGCTGCCACGTGATTGGCCAATTAGAATAGTTGAAGAGGTGTACCTAATAAAGTGAGTGTGTATGTATATTTCTATATGGAATCGCCAGAAATTCCAAATACATATTTTGCCTTTTCTCCCCAACCCAAAGGGCAATTGTGATATAAATCTAGCCTCCACACTATAAAGGTGAGGGAGTCTCCAATCCTAGCCGCCTTTCACGATAGTATGATGGATATAATTATTTCTGTTGGTCACCCAACATCCCTCCAGGACAGGGATAAACAACTGGGCAGAAATCCCAGAGCCACTAAAAAGGCCAAAACGTGAAACGTTACAGGAAGTATAATTAACCTGCCAGTTGTGCTCCCGGTATTTATCACATTCAGTTAAACCTGTGCTTTCTTCAGACAGTCTTTTTGCCTTAATCTCAATCTCCAGCTCAATCTTCGTTTAGGTGAAAGTAACGGCTCACTTTGGGTGCGAGAATGCTCTTCTCTCACCGATAGAATTTGTCTGCCAAAATGACACCCCCAGTCCTTATTATTTATTTTGGTACACTTCATAGCCCATAAATTCATACCCCATGTGTTTACGTATGTGTGACTACTTGGTTTCATTATCTGTGATTTTTCATATTTTGTCCTTCAAATTGTGTTTAACCGGACCTGTGTTAAATTTGGCGGCTCATTAGTTGGGCTTTTATTTTAAAATTGTTTTATTCAAATGTAATTTTTCATTCTAGGGTCTGATGGCCAATATCGAATTTTGAACTGTGAATCGAATCGTTTTCTTCACTACTGCAGATGACTAATGTCTTTTGGACGGGAAAACAAAATTGAGAATGCCTAAAACTACCTGCGGCCAAATCACCGACGTGTTCTGTACCGGTTTGTGTACGGGGGGAGGTTCCCGGATATTCCTTAAAAGTAAACGGAAGCGTGTTAAACATTGACGCTAAACAAAGACTTCCAACTCAACGGCACTGGATTCAGTCAGAGTGTGTAAGTTCTACGGTATTTAATAGACAGAAGGAGCTCCCTGGCTCTTTCGCCAAAGCCCAAGCATAGATTGAGTCCTACGAGCTGGAGTTTGCATTTTTCCGTATCATTTTCCGATTGTGACCGGGAGAGCACGGTAGGGTTGCACAATCAACAGAGTGCTCCGGGACTGGGGTGGGATGAATAAGCAAGGGCTTCTCTGGGATCTCCCGTTGGCTTCCCTGGGTGCCTGTGGGCTTGGAGTACCATTCCAGAGGGACGCGCCTCTTCTCCAATCGGCACTAAAGCTCTAGTGCGGGCTGCATGGCCTCCTAGAAACTGTGATAATGTGTCTCTGGATTTACAATAACAACAATTTTGCAGGGACGCTCCGGTTGTCTCACGCAGGCTCCTGCACACACAGACATACCATTATAACTTCTGCATAGCCTGGTTTGTGTGTGTGGGTGTAAGTGTATATTTATCTATGTCTTATTCTTTTTGGAAGGGGCTCTTGGTTCAAAGAGCTCACCCACCCCTGTAATTATCAGGCATCTCAGACTTGGGGATAATCACCTGCGATTGTCAGGTGAAAGTGGGAAACACGCAGCAGGGCTGTCGTTTTTTGGCATCTCACCCTCTGCTCCCAAAACATTCTTAATTATGAATAAAATCCAGAATTCCCAGGTTAACCCGTTGCCATGGACACCAGCCTCTTAAAACCCTTTCCTGCTGTACCACTCTTGCCGCCTCAGTCTCAGTTCAAAATCTCACCCTCCCTCACGCTCAGTGTCTGCTTGCTATTCCTCCCAACTTAAAAGCTGGGCATGTAAGAATCAATACCGTCTCTCCAGCTTTTGTTGTTCTCAGGAATGGGCTTTTTTTTCTAAACAGTCCTTGGTTATTTTCTCCTGTCAATCATCACATTAGCGCGTTGACTTAGACCTTTGAAAAAGAAACACAAAACCCAAAAGCTCAGGCTTTTAATGGCATTCCAAGATAAGTGTGTGTCTGTGTGTCTGTGTGCGTGTGTCAGTGCGTGTGTGCGTGTGTCTGTGTGGGCTGGTAGAGTTAAGGGACGCTAAATTGGGAATTCAGAGTATAAATTATTTCGTCGTTTTTCTTTTACACTTAATAGTCAAATATTCCCTTCATTTGGACACTCCGGGCATATTTAACCAGCATGCAACCGGACAGGCGGAAGGAGAAACGGATCATGCACATCAGAATTCTGGACACAGTAAATGCTAGCTGCTTATATGTGCCAGCAAAGCATATCCTCACTTCAAAAACAACTTCATTACACTCGTAAGGGAAATGACAGGATGCATTTTGGTCATGCTGTGCATTTTATTTTTTATTGGAGAAAAAGCTGATGGACCTTAAAACGGTGCCTGAAACAACCCCCCCACTGGAGCACTTGGACACACGCACTCAGTATTACGGACAGGCTGGTCCCACCGCCAGCAAGTTAAACGCATCTCTGGATTTCTAATTCTTCCAAAAACAAAAAAGAAACACCTCTATATTTAGATGATGTGCTTAAGAAGCTAGCTGCAACTTCACCACTCTGGACGTATCCTCATTATGTGCCTTGACGGTCCCCAGCTGTGGAAAGGGGCGTCTTTATACTGGGACTGACTGGCTACAGATCGGCACTTAATCCTGAGCCGTTAAAGAAGAACATATTTATAACGTTACCAGAGCCAAAAGGCTGCTCCAGTTAACAGAATGACTTTTCATTGTTCTCTTCCTACACAAGGTTCACGCCTTACAAAAGTTCAACTTCTTAACCTTTGTGGCGGAAATTTCCGGGACCTTTAGGCTGGTGACCATGCAATTTGGAGTTTCCTTTCTTCTGGGTCTGGGCCCCCTTCAGCCCATAATAACCCACTGATCCTGCCATGGAAACGGCACAGGAAAGGAACAAGAATCTTTCGTAAAACGGTTCGCAAAACCCAAACAGACTGCTGGGCTCACGGCTAAACTGCTCACGTGACCCAACTCGATGTGTCAGAGACCAACATTGTTCACTTCGCTTGTTCATCCGTCATATAAATGAAAAAGGCATAAGCCATAAATAGACGATTTATAGTGCAAAAAAAAAAAATCCCCCTTAAGGAATCCTAATTGCTTTTAACGGGGCTCAATGCTTGTCTGTTTTCAGCAGGCATGGATGGTTCGATTATAACCTTTTGGCCGCCACAAACTGTGGATTTCCTTTCTCACTACAGCCACCAGAGACAAGGAGGTGTCCGTCTATCATGGATCTGATCTGATTGGGTTGAAACCCTCAGACTGAGAACCAATAAAAGTATGGGAATGGCCTCCAAGGAGGTCGCTTAAATGATTTCACCTATATTTTATTTATGAATAATAATTTATAATATAATATATATAATATATATTATTTATTTATTGGCCTGTCCCTTAAACAGAGCCCCCTGAGGCCTGTCCCTTAAACAGAGCCCCCTGAGGCCTATCCCTTAAACAGAGCCCCCAGGCCTGTCCCTTAAACAGAGCCCCCTGAGGCCTATCCCTTAAACAGAGCCCCCTGAGGCCTATCCCTTAAACAGAGCCCCCAGACCTGTCCCTTAAACAGAGCCCCCTAAGGCCTATCCCTTAAACAGAGCCCCCTGAGGCCTGTCCCTTAAACAGAGCCCCCAGGCCTGTCCCTTAAACATAAGTCCCTGAGGCCAAATAACCCCTGAGGTCTACTCCTTAAACGTTGTTCGAGGTCACATAGGCCCCAAGGCCTATCCCTTAAACATCTCTTTAAACATAACCCTCATGCAGAGCCGATGGGCCTATACGCTCACTACGCAAGATGCGTAGGGCCCCGCAAATTACCCAAGGGCCACACCTCCCCCTCGTGTCATGGTTTACATGGCTCACGGGTCAGGCAGGAGGCCCCCTTAGCAGAATTTCGCTTAGGGCCCCAGGGAGGTCAGGACCGGCTCTGTCCTCATGCTGGGGCTCCTTTGCTGCAGCTTTGCAGGCACGACTACGGTCAAAGTCAAGGTGACCCCATGGAAATCAGGTAAACAATGACTGCGTCGTCCTAGCAGGCCGCAAACCTCAGAGGAAGGTTCCTGTCAGCCCCACAGCAAAACCCACATCCTCCACTGTGGTTTTCTTAAAATAAATTAGGCCAGAGTGCTCACACATCCCAATCCCAACTCACACGATCCGTGCTGCTTGACAACAACAACAGGATGAACACGTTCCAGGAGGTTAGCATCGGTCCCAGGGACGAGGCTCCAAGGCATTTGTCTGGTGACTTTGTTTTCGGTTAATGAAACAGAAAAAAAGAAAGAAACAAAAACAAAAAGGCAGGTTTTTTTTGTCCCATTTAGGACCGGGGGTTTCATCATGCCCAGGGGGGGCGGGGGTCTCATGGCGCTTTCACACTCAGTGTTCCCATTCAGTACTGTACACAGCACAGCACAATGACAGAGCACAAAGGGCGGGATTGTCACCAGCAGCCCCAGATATTCACAGGCCCATAATGACGGCCCCCGCGTTCAGACAGGGCTCCTTTTCATGGCCTGCCTCGCCTCGGGACGCGTGCTGGGCCACTCACCTTCCCTTCCCTTCCTGGTTCCCCCGACCCCCGCCACCCTCTAGGACATGGGAACACGGTTTTCTCAACTCGGGCTTCTCCTGGCTTCAGCAGAGCATAGCACAGAGGGATTCTTCCCTCTCTGACAGGAATGCGGGAGGCACGACATTCTGACACGACTCCTGCCTCCGCGAGAAAAAGAACCCGCTTTATTACAGCACTGTGGGAATGGCCCTGTGTATAGCAGGCTCCTCTCCTCTATCAAGGCCCCCTCCTCTGTTCTGTGTCCTCTGTCAGGGCCCCCTCCTCTGTCCTATGTCCTCTGTCAGGGCCCTCTCCCCCTCCTCTGTCCTGTGTCCTGTGTCCTCTGTCAGGGCCGTCTCCCCCTCCTCTGTCCTGTGTCCTGTGTCCTCTGTCAGGGCCGTCTCCCCCTCCTCTGTCCTGTGTCCTGTGTCCTCTGTCAGGTCCCTCTCCCCCTCCTCTGTCCTGTGTCCTGTGTCCTCTGTCAGGTCCCTCTCCCCCTCCTCTGTCCTGTGTCCTGTGTCC